>JAQQSY010005156.1:0-11843 GCA_028646535.1 Procyon lotor | reverse complement strand
TGTATTTCTCTGATGCCGAGTGATGTTGAGCACTTTGTCATGTGTCTGTTGGCCATTTGGATGTCCTCTTTGCAGAAATGTCTGTTCATATCTTCTGCCCATTTCTTGATCAGATTATTTGTTCTTTGGGTGTTGAGTTTGAGACGTTCTTTATAGATTTTGGATACTGGCCCTTTATCTGATATGTCATTTGCGAATATTTTCTCCCATTCTGTCAGTTGTCTTTTGGTTTTGTTGACTGTTTCCTTTGCTGTGCAAAAGCTTTTGATCTTGATGAAGTCCCAATAGTTCATTTTTGCCCTTGCTTCCCTTGCCTTTGGAGATGTTTCTAGGAAGAAGTTGCTGCAGTTGAGGTCGAAGAGGTTGCTGCCTGTGTTCTTCTCCAGGATTTTGATGGAGTCCTGTCTCACATTGAGGTCTTTGATCCATTTTGAGTGTATTCTTGTGTGTGGTGTAAGGAAATGGTCCAGTTTCTTTCTTCTGCAGACAGCACATATTTTCAATTTTGAGAGTCATAAAGCCCCTGTTGCTACTATTCAACTCTGCCATTTTTCCACAAAAAGAATCACAGACAATAAGCAAATGAATAAACATGACTGTGTTCCCATGAAACTTCATTTACAAAAACAGGCAGTGAGCCATATTTGGCCTATGGTCATAGTTTGCCAGCCTCTGCTCTAGACTATCCAGATCCACAGATGGCCCAGGATATCAGATGCTTTAGTGCTTACTTATCCCCCTGGACTAATCCTTTTACTTTCATGTCACCTCAGATTATTTCTTTTATTTTCCTAATCAATTCATTTAAGATTTTTTTTCAGTTTCATATTTGACTAACCATAATTAGAATTATGTAGCAGTAGTTTTGGGGGATTTCAAGTTCACCACTTTGTTGGATACAATCATTGTAATATTTGGTGGCACTAACATCCATAAGTTCCTTCAAATTTAAAACTTGGATATATTTCTGACTCCTCTCTTTCATTTATCTTAAATATCCAGAAATGGTTAGAACTGAACCTCTTAGGATTTTTCTATCCCTTTTACCTTAGCCATAATTCAAATATTCATTATTTCAGAAATTGAAATATAGACTTCCTTCTAATCCATCTCCTTTCTGGTGGCTCTTCTCCCTTCATAGCCATCTTCTATGCATATGATAAAATGTTACATATAAAAATATACCTGTGTTCTTCAAATCTCAAGGCCTTATGCCTAGTTCTTGGAGAAGTAAAATTCCAAGTTACTTTATTTAACATGACATATAAAATCACAGATAATCTACCTCTACCTACCTCTAGATCTCATCTCTAAATGATTTCAGTTTCAAATCACTAAATTTATGATTTTTCCCACATGAATCATACCATTTTTCAACTATTCAAACTGCCCATTTGACCACTCATCTTCAAGCATGCTGGTTCAGAAGTGTCTTCTGTCTACATCAACTTGCCTTTTGCATACTGCCATTTCAATACATAACACATTTCTCCACTACTGCCCTGTCAGAGATATGACCCTCATTAGATGGTCAAAATTTCTATAGGCAGATCAGGGAGATTCAAATCAAAACATTGAGATACCACCTTACACCAGTTAGAATGGCCAAAATCAACAAGACAGTAAACAATAAATGTTGGAGAGGATGTGGAGAAAGGGGAACCCTCTTCCACTGCTGGTGGGAATGCAAGTTGGTGCAGCCACTTTGGAAAACAGTGTGGAGATTCCTCAAAAAGTTAAAAATAGAGCTACCCTATGACTCTGCAATTGCACTACTGAGTATTTACCCCAAAGTTGCAGATGTAGTACAAAGAAGGGCCGCATGTACCCCAATGTTCATAGCAGCAAGGGCCACAATCGCCAAACTGTGGAAAGAGCCAAATGCCCTTCAACATATGAATGGATAAAGGAGATGTGGTCCATATATACAACGGAATATTATGCCTCTAACAGAAAGGACAAATACCCAACTTTTGTATCAACATTGATGGGACTGGGAGAGATTATGCTGAGTGAAATAAGTCAAGCAGAGAGAGTCAATTATCATATAGGTTCACTTATGTGTGGAGCATAAGGAAAAACATGGAGGACATTAGGAGAAGGAAAGGAAGGGTGAATTGGGGGAAATCTGAGGGGGAGATGAAGCATGAGATACCGTGGACTCTGAGAAACAAACTGAGGGTTTTGGGGAGAAGTTTGGGTGAGCCTGGTGGTGGATATTGAGGAGGACACATATTGCATGGAGCACTGGGTGTGGTGCATGAACAATGAATCTTGGAACACTGAAAAAATAAAATTAAATTTAAAAAATTAAAAATAGAACTATAATACTGTCCAGCAATCACATATTTGGGTATTTATCCAAAAGTATAAATAAAATAAAAAGGTGTTGATATCAATATCTCAAAGAATATTAGCTCTCTTATGTTCACTGTAGTACTCTCTACTTTCAACATGTGAAAATAACCTAAATGTTTATCAGAGGATGAGCAGATAATGAAAATGTGATATCCACACATAATGTAATACTGTTTGGCATTTAAAAAGAAGGAAATTCTTTAAGAAATAAAAAGGAAATTCTTCAATATGCAACAACATGATTGAATCCTGGGGACATTATGCTATGTGAAATAAGCCAGTCACAGAAAGACAAATACTGCATAGTTCACTTAATGTGAGTTGATATAAAACAGTAAAATTCATAGACTCTAAGAGTGGAATAGTGGTTTCTAGGGAATGAGGAGAGATGGAAATTAGTAGTTATTAATCAATAGGCATAAATATTCAATCAGCAAGATGAATACACACCAGACATTGACTGCACAACAATGTACCTACAGCCAACAATAATGTGTTAGAAACTTGAAGTTTGTTAAGACGGCAGATCTCATGTTAAGTGTTCTTACCATGATAAAATAAAATGTTAAAAACTAGAAAACCATGTTCAACCTTTTGTAATCAGGGAAATACAAATGAAAATTATAGTTAAAAATCATATATGTATTCACATATTGGCAAAAACTTAAAAGATTGAAACTACGAAGTGTTATTGAGAGTATGAAATAATGAGAATCCTATGCCAGTGGTGATGAGGATGTTAACTGGTATAACTTCGTTGACCTGAGTCTGCCATACCACAAATGGGCTAAAGCATTATAGCTTTATCAATCTAGGATGCAGAAAATTGATTAGACATATAAAAACACATTGTTGATTGAGTCCTCTGATCACCACAGTTTGTAACCCTGGTGTTTATATTCTCCAACTCAAATGGATGGAGGAAAATAATTTGAAAATAAGCTGTGGGTCCCTGAATAACTTCCCTGTGATTTTCTTAATGAATCATCCAGCACCTTACAGGTCCACAGGAAACTGGGGGCTTCCACCTTTCAAATCCACTAGACATCAAGGATCAAGGCCTTTCCTTTGACCTAAAAGGTCTGAACACAGAGAGAATGCTCTATGGTTCTTAGAAGTTTCCATTCTTCTAGTTAATTAAAATTTGGCATTTGGTGGTGACTTAAGGGAATTCAGAAATTCTTGTCTCCTGAGCCACCCAACTAAGTTAGCCAATTTACTGATTGCCTTTCTAATGTGTTATATTTTGAAATTGCTTGGTTCACTGATACTTTGGCTCAGTATTTAGAATCATAAAGGCAACTAAAGGAACAGATGCCCATGTGATTGCATCTGGATCATACGAAAGAAGTTTCTCAGATACTTCTTGTAGTAATCTGAGTGTTTTCCTACTGTGGTTAGTTAGTAAGAAAGACCTAAGCATGTAAGTTATTTGAAGTTCCTTCATCAGAGACAGTCCTTTTCCCTGCCATCATTGAGATGTCTAACTAAGAAAAAAATTTGTCCCCTAGTTCAATAATTGGGCTCTAGTAGTACTGGTTCTTGCATGTGCAAAAACAGCACTGACTATTTTGTCAGTAAGGATGACTCCTTACCCTATGGAAAAACCAGAGCAGACAGATGTCTTCTGTGCCAGGAACTGTCAAGAACTGGGTAATGTCCTCCATGGTTTCTATAATGGTCTTCACCCTGCCCCTCCCTACCCCCCGGAGCCTCATTGGAGACTTCCACATTATATTTTTCTTTTCTCATTTGGCCTTCTACTCCTGGCTCTTTGAGGCCACGCTTCTCATCTGTGCCCTCTCATCACTATTTCCCTGTACTGGAGCTAAGCTCCAAACTCTAAGCACCAGTTAGTTACATCATGGCTTTAAGAATTTGTCCTCCACCAAGGGTTTTGTCATCAGCTACTCTTACTGTCTTCTCAATGATGCTTGTTTATGCTTCCAGAGTATTGTTAAAAATGGATTTTGCTGATTTCTTGCATGCTTTCTGCAAATTTTACACTAATCTGGAAATTTCAGGTTTAAGGGAAGTTGAAACAAGCAGGTGAGAAGTTCCTATTCTGGAGACCTGTGGGGAAAATATTTCAGAGTAGACAGGGAGTTCCTGGAGGCCCAGAATCTTCCTCTTATAAAAGTCCAATTACATATGCTAGAGAAGAGGGTTCATTTTTTTGGCCATATCAATTCTAGTCTCCAGTAATGGAGGTGGTGAAAGGAAAAGGAAAAAAGAATATAAAGATTTCAGGGGGAAATACTAAGATCGGTGAAGTTTAATTTCTATGCACATTGCTCTTCCCCATTCCAGGTGGTTCCTTGGATATCAGGGGCAGACAAGTTCTGCCTTTCAGCACTAGCCTGTTTTTCTTTCTATTCTCATTACTCTATCTTCTCAGACATTTCTTCCAATTATTAACATTTTCTGTGTAATTCCACTGGGCAAATGAAGTGTTAGATGTGGAGTAGTCCTCAGCTATCTTTGGAAATAATAGGATAAAATTATTAGACCCAAAGAATTTAATAATTTGTAAATAAAATAATGTACTATGTCTCCCAGAGCTGATTGAATTTAAATTTAGACACAAATTATTTTAAGAAATGTGAGTTTCCAGTAGTGAAATTATAGCCATAAATCACCTGATTTTTATGAATATTTTTTTTAAAATGACTCAATAAAATCAACCTCCTGCCCCACTTCTCTTTAAGATAGAATGTGAAAAAGTATAGACAAAATACCAATAAGTGGCCATCTGAGAAGTGCTCAAGCTATCCCTGGCAAATTGGTAAAACAAGTATTTTAAGAGGAAAGCCCTGAGCTCCAACTGGACCTACCACTGTTCTCTCTATAAGCAAAGAAACCAATCTTTGCTCCCTTTTTTCTAAATTTCAAAAATGGTCATTCAGACCAGTGTGAATTGAATCCATGTTCCCTCTTCAAAGGTAAGTGAGCAGAATTTGGAATTTGTGTTTATCTTTCTTACTATACAGTTAAAATAAACCTTTTCCTCATTTTGTCACCAAAGGATATTGGGGATGGGGGTGAGAAAATCTGGAATCTCTTAATATTTTCTACCTACCTTGCCGATAGGTTCTGTGGTCTTGATCTATGCTGCATGTAAATGTGATACAATGGAAGCAATTACCAGCTCAAAGTTAGTCAGCAAATAGAAAGTGCTTAGAAATTTTTCAGTTGAATTGAATAGATTTAATTCAGTAATGTGGAAGTCAGGGAGAATGTTTATTCAGCAGGATTTTACAAGCACAGCGACAAGAAAGACACATATGGACTTTTCCATTTGATTTTTCTTCTTCACTGCAGAGTCTGAATTAACTTGGTCTACCACCCTAAACCACACATTACCCACCACTGGACATAACTGAAAGGTAACCTGTATCTGATCTCTTAGAAAAGCATGGAATATGGGAAGACTCCTAAGTACTATATTGCATGAGTGAGGAAAGCCAGGAAGAGCAAGGGCTAATTCATGGGCTATCCCAGCAGAAACAGAATTTGTTAATTTGAGTCCTATGGGCAATACCAACATCAGACACTTTCATATCCGGTTAAAGCCAAAGGAGTCACAGCTGATCCAGAGTTTCAATGGGTAAGTTAGGATTATGGTAAGAAGTCATCATTCTAGGGGAGAGGATTCATGAAGGAGAAGAGTTTTGACTTATAATGATGGGTCAGATTTCAAGTTTGATATGAAGAAAAAGGCTAGCAAGGGAATTCAGCCCTGGATATTGGGAGAGTGCTATTAGAAATCTAAGACAAATAAGTGCATGCATACAATAACTCATCAGAGTTTTATGCCAGGCTGCCAATCAACCTATCTTAAGCACAACACTCTATATAATACAATTTATAAATATGTGTTGCTTACATGAATGAATGGATAAATGGAAATATAGATGGATAGATGAACAGATGACTGGGTTGAATGGTAGCCTGAATGATGGAATTAATAAATGAAAAATTAGATGGATAATTAAGTAGTAGGCATAAGGTTGAATGAGTGAATAAATGAATGAATATTATGGTTTTAAGCAACCTTCCTGATGTGAACTAAAATGAGCTAGGATTGTGTGATCTTCTCCCTGTGGATCAGGGATCTGTAGGCACTGCTGAGTTATCAGATAAGTCTTTTTCTAACCCTTTATAAACACAAAAAGAGCTCCATACTCCCCTGAATTTATTTTCCTTCCCAACCTCCTTCATGTTTGTCTTGTTTTAAAAATGAAATTCGAGCTGGGGCTAGTCCTCTAGGAGAGAGGCCTACATGTCCTGTCTTATTTGCCTCATCCTTCCCAGTCTTTTTATGTTTCATAAATCTTGATTAAGGACTTATCTTGTGCCTCACACTGCAGTGTGTGTTCAGAATATCCAAAGTAACATTGAGCTCAATCCCTATCCTCAAGGAACATTAGTTTAACTGAAGAAGAAAAGAAAAACACCTATTACTAAATATTTTAGATACTAATGCTTTATCTGATCTGTCATTTGAAAATATCTTCTCCCATTCCATAGGTCACCTTTTAGTTTTGTCGATTGTTTCCTTTGCTGTGCTGAAGATTTTATTTTGATGTAGTCCCAATAGTTTATTTTTGCTTTTATTTCCCTTGCCTCAGGGGATCTATCTAGAAAAAAGTTGCTGTGGCCAATGTCAGAGAAATTACTACCTGTGCTCTCTTCCAGGATTTCTATGGTTTCCTGTCTCACATTTAGGTCTTTCATGACATTTTGTATTTTTGTGTATGGTGTAAGAAAGTGGTCCAGTTTCATTCTTTTGCCTGTAGCTGACCAGTTATCCCAACACCATTCATTGAAGAGACTGTCTCTTTCCCATTGAATATTCTTTTCCTTGTTGAAGATTAATTGACCATATAATTGGGACCTTATGTCTGGGTTCTGTGTCAATACCATACTGATTTGATTACCACAGCTTTGTAATATAACTTGAAGTTTGGAATTCTGATACCTCCAGCTTTGCCTTTCTTTTTCAAGATTGCTTTGGCTAGTCAGATTCTTTAGTGGTTTCATATGAATTTAGGATTCTTTGTTCTAGTTCTATGAAAAATGCTTTTAGTATTTTGATGGGGATTGCATTAAATCTGTATATTGCTTTGGGTAGCATAGACATTTTATTTTTTTCCTTTTGTTTTATTTTTTCAGTGTTCCAAGATTCATTGTTAATGCACCACACCCAGTGCTCCATGCAATACGTGCCCTCCTCAATACCCACCACCAGGCTCACCCAACCCTCCCTTTCCTCCCTTCCAAAACCCTCAGTTTTGTTTCTCAGAGTCCACAGTCTCTGATGGTTCATCTCCCCCTCCAATTTCCCCAATTCACCGTTCCTTTCCTTCTCCTAATGTCCTCCATGTTTTTCCTTATGCTCCACATGTCAGTGAAACCATATGATAAATTACTCTCTCTGCCTGACTTCTTTCACTCAGCATAATCTCTTCCAGTCCCATCCATGTTAATACAAAAGTTGGGTATTCATCCTTTCTGATGGAGGCATAGTATAGACATTTTAATATGTTTTGTCTTTCCATTACTTTGTGTTGTCTTTAATTTATTTCATCTGTGTTTTATAGGTTTGGAGTATAAGTTTTTTAACTCTTTCATTAGGTTTATTCTTAGGTATCTTATTATTTTGGGTGCAATTGTAATTGGAATTGTTTTCTTAATTTCTCTTTCTGCTGCTTAATTATTGGTTTATAGAAATGCAAAAGATTGCTGTACAATGATTTTGTATTGTGTGACTTTACTGAATTTATCAGTACAAGCAGTTTTTTGGTGGAGTCTTTAGGGTTTTCTGTATAGAGTATCATGTAATCTGGAAATAGAGTTTTACTTCTTCCCTGCTGATTTGAATGCCTTTTACTTCTTTTTGTTGTCGGATTGATGTAACTATGACCTTTTTTTTTAATGGTTTCTTTTGATGAACAACTTAGATTTGTTTTACCTTTATTCTTAGCTCTATTTTTTAACTTTAAAAAATATTTCATAGTTTCCTCCCTTACTTCTACTCCACCTCACACACACAGACACACACAGACACACGCACACAGAGCTTTCAAAATATCTTAGAGATATCTAAGATCAAATGTTCCAAATTTATGGAAGATAATAAAGAGGAAAACTATAAAACAAATGTACTTAAATAATTCATAATGAACTATTACAGTCTTTAATAGAAAATGAAAGACAGACTGAGGAGAACAAGAAGGATTATAGTATCTTCTGCAGAAAATGAGTTCTTGACCAGAATGTTATAGAGCAAAATCAATGGCCTAGTTTGAAGGAATAAAAATTATCCAATAGTCAGATCTGAAAAATTACATAAATTTCTCTAGAGCTATTTGTAAGAAAAGAGCAACAAATTGAAAGAGCACAGAAGGTTCAGGACTTGTACAGCTGACAGAAGATGCTTCAAGGAACTCCATGAGAAATATTAAACAACTGTAGCAATAATGAGAGATGAAAAAAAAAGTGTGTGTACATAGCATAAGTAGAAATTTTTGGTTGCCGGAGGAGGTGGTTGATACATTGTTTCTCTTTCTGTTTTTTCTCTTTTCTTCCAAAGTATTATCATCTTTAAATGGCTTTGGGAAATCACAGCACCATCACTGAGTTCCTCCTTCTTGGATTGCCTGCTGATCATCATACCCAGGCCCTAGTCTTTGTGCTTTTCCTAGTAATTTACCTCCTGACTCTGTCAGGGAACCTGTTGATGATCTTGGTTATCAGGGCCAGTTCTCACCTTCACACGCCCATGTACTTCTTCTTGAATCACCTCTCCTTCCTGGATCTCTGTTATTCTTCAGTCACTGTGCCCAAGATGCTAGAGAACCTCCTGTCTGAGAAGAAAACCATCTCAGTGGAAGACTGTTTGACCCAGGCCTTCTTTGTGCTTGCCTCTGGGGGAACAGAGCTCTGCCTCCTTGCTGTGATGGCATATGACCGCTATACTGCCATTTGCTACCCTCTACTCTATGGTCAGATAATGAGCAGTGAGCTGTGTATGGGATTGGTATGGGGATCTTGGAGTCTGGCCTTTTTGGATGCTTTCATCAATACCCTCCTCGCTTGGAATTTGGACTTCTGTGAGACTCAGGTCATCTACAATTTCATTTGTGAGATTCCATCTCTGTTCCCTCTATCTTGTTCCAATAGCTCTGTTAACTTTGCAGTCCTTCTCTGCTCTGCCCTCCTGCATGCCTTTGGGACCTTCCTTCTGGTCTTCTTCTCTTACACACATATTGTTGCCACCATCTGGAACATCAACTCCACCTCAGGCAGAAGCAAGGCCTTCTCTACCTGCTCCTCCCACCTCACCACAGTAAGCTTATTTTATGGCTCAGGTTTTCTTCGCTATCTCATGCCAACCTCAGGTTCCCCATGGGAGTTGGTTTTTTCCATGCAGTACAGTGTGGTCACTCCCCTAGTGAATCCCCTTGTCTACAGCCTAAAAAACAAGGAAGTAAAAACAGCTCTGAAAAACATGTTGCAGAAAAGTTTACAACATCTCAGGTAGCAGAGAACAAGCAGAGGATGATTTGAAAGCAGGGCAGAATTGTAGCAAACTACCCAAATAAGACATTAAGGAAAATTTTTGTTTTCTCATCATGTCAGATGTGACAAAATATCTTCGATTTATTTTATTTTATTTTTTCAGTGTTCCAAGATTCATTGTTCTTGCACCATACCCAGTGCTCCATGCAATATGTGCCCTCCTCAATACCCACCACCAGGCTCACCCAACCCCCCAAGCCTCCTTTGCTTTTGGAAGTCCACAAAAAATAGCAAGGTATTTTCTTGCTTTCATTCATATTTTATTCCTTCTTAGAGGCAGAAAACATGCATCAGATAACTATTTCAATTCAAGTAATTTGGTTATAGACATAGATTATTCCTTTTATTTGTAAAACATTAACAATGTGCTTAGTGTGGGGGAAATTGTTTGTGTCCTGAATTCTTACATGGAGTCCTGTGGGTATCGAACTGGGGATAAAGTTGTGCTGCAAGGTAAAAAGCCAGGGTCTCTAAAGGAAAAAAGAGATAGACTTGAGACTTGTGGAAGGTGAGTTTAAGATGAGCTCTGATTGAAGAGGGTCTTAATGGCAAGGCAGATGCAGCTGAAGGTGTCTGAGAAAGGAAGTCAGTGTGTTGGGCTAAAGTCCAGGCAAGCGGACACCTTCCACAAGCCTTGTGAAGCATAATCTGCTATGGGGCAAACTGTAGAGAATTTCATTCATTCTAAGGTAGTATAGCTGCTTCTTTCCCCTTCTAGGTTTTACTGATGGCTCAGAAAACTTAAGTCTGGTAGAAAGTGATGGGGTTTAGAAAAGAAGTGCGTGGAGTAGGGAGAATCCTACTCGGAATTTTCTGAGGGGGGAAAAAAAGGAATGGTCATGGAGAAGACTAATCAGAAAAGCTGCTTAAACCATCTACCAAAGCATCCTAGACATCTATTAAACCATTTGTTAAGCATCCTAGAAATCCTAGAAATAAAACTACAAAGCCATTCAGACACTGTACCTTACTCTACAATATCTTAAATGAAGGTAAAAAGAACTTCATTTTAATTCAATTTAATTAAGAGATAGTATGTTATTAGTTTCAGAGGTAGAATTCAGTGATTTATCAGTTGCATACAACACCCAGTGCTCATTCGTTCGAGTGCCCTCCTTAATGCCCATTACCCAGTTACCCGATCCCCCCACCCACCTCCTCTCCAGTAACTTTGTTTGTTTCCTATAGTTAAGAGTCTCTTATGGTTTGCCTCCCTCTCTGGTTTTGTCTTATTTTATTTTTACTTCCTCTCCCCTACGTTCATCTGTTTTGTTTCTTAAATTCCACATATGAGTGAAGTCATACGATAATTGTCTTTCTCTGACTGACTTATTTCACTTTTAGCATAAAACGCTCTAATTCCATCTACATGGTTACAAATGGCAAGATTTCATACTTTTAATGGCTGAGTAATATTCCATTACATATATGTGTGTTTGAAGGCTGAGTAATGTTCCATATGTGCATGTGATTATATATCAGTGCTTTATCCATTCATCTGTCAATGGACATCTGGGCTCTTTCCATATTCTGGCTATCAGGACATTGTTGCTATAAACATTGAGGTGCATGTACCCTTTTAAATCACTGTGTTTGTATCTTTTGGATAAATACCTAGTATTATCAAAGATTAGTTGACCGTAGAGTTGAGCATCCATTTCTGGGTTCTCCATTCTGTTCCATTGATTTATCTGTCTGTTTTTGTGCCAGTACTATATTGTCTTAATGATTACAAATTTATAATAATAAAATAATATTTAAATATTAATTTTAAATTAATTAAATTAATTTTTTAATTTTAATAGTATTAAAATTAAAATATTAATAATATTTATATTCAATAATAGCTTGAAGTCTGGGATTGTGATACCTCCAGTTCTGATTTTCTTTTTTTTTTTTTT
>JAQQSY010005155.1:0-11844 GCA_028646535.1 Procyon lotor | reverse complement strand
TGATGCCGAGTGATGCGGAGCACTTTTTCATGTGTCTGTTGGCCATTTGGATGTCCTCTTTGCAGAAATGTCTGTTCATATCTTCTGCCCATTTCTTGATTGGATTATTTGTTCTTTGGGTGTTGAGTTTGAGAAGTTCTTTATAGATTTTGGATACTAGCCCTTTATCTGATATGTCATTTGCGAATATCTTTTCCCAATCTTTCCTAAGACAGTATTTTAATTAAGTCATTCTCTCACTCAAAATACCTCTATGATTTCCCTATTGTCCACTGAATTTAGCTTAGTACATGAGGCCTTTTTCTAATCTGTTCTCCCATAACTTTTCTATCTGTGCACTCCTCTAGTAATAATGGGGGGTTTGCTATACCTCAGAATGAGTGCTTACATTTCCACATATTCATTCCTAACCCGTTTCTCCCTTTATGTCTCTCCCCATCAATACCCTCCAGCACACCCCTCACTATGAGGCTCTCTCCCCAGGCACTTTTTGAGAACAGTGACTATTTTCACAGGGAAATGAACATGGATAGAAAGTAGAAAGGTAAGAGTAGGGTTACATTTTGAAGTTAGGATATCCTTTTTTTTTTTTTTTTTTAAGATTTTATTGTTTTATTTGACAGACACACACAGAGAGAGGGAACACAAGCAGGGGAGTGGGAGAGGGAGAAGCAGGCTTCCCACCGAGCAGGGATCCCAGGACCCTGGCATCATGACCTGAGCTGAAGGCAGGCACTTAATTACTGAGCTACTCAGATGCCTGAAGTTAGGATATCTTATATCATTCCCTGATCTTATACAATGATCATACTCTGCAATCTCTCTGCACTCACCTTTCCTCTCCTCTAGCCTAAACCATGCACCATCACTGATGCTTTACAGATATTAGCTGAGTTAAATCAGCTACTATTTATAGACTTCATAGGTCAGATTAATTGTGTTTTTTACCTCTTTCATTCTCAAACAGTAGCTACATTGTTCCACATCTGGATTTGTTTGGAGTCAAAACTTTAACTGACTCCCAAAAGATAAAGTTTATAAAAATATAGAGAACAGTAAGTATTTACATGTTTTAATGCCTATAGCCAAACTCATTTTATATAGCTGTTATTTCCTGATTGATTTTTTACAGAATGTCAGTGGTGAAACTATGTAGATTGCAAAAAGACTGTAAGCATTAACAGATTATAAATGTTTCTGGGATAATTAGCAACATGAGCGGAAAACCATGAAATTACTAACAAATAAACCCAGCAATCCCACTCTGCTAAATCACTACTGTTTTCAAGAGCGTCCATTTTTTATTGCAATCTCATTAATAGCCTCTTTTAAATTTCAACTTGGTTAGATTTTACTTCTTTTATTTCTTCAGAAAGGGATTCTCTAGTGTCTTCTATGCTTTTTTCAAGCCCAGCTAGTATCTTTATAATCATTATTCTGAACTCTAGTTCTGACATCTTACTTATGTCAATACTAATTAGGTCCCTGGCAGTACTGCCTCTTGTTCTCTTTTTTGAGGTGAGTTTTTCCATCTTGTCCTTCTGTTCAGAGAAGAATAGATGAATGAGAGAACAAAATACTAAAGTGGCAACAGTGACCCCAGAGAAATATACACTGAACAAATCAGAAGAGACCCAAAACCGGGGGAAAAAAGGAAAAAGAAAAAAATAGAATATAATCAGACAGGTGAGCAGAATAGAGCAATACACTGGATTCTGTGTGGTTTTGGTCTGTTTTTTAGAAAACTAGATCCCAAAATTGTAAAGAAAGAAAACTTATATATGTACAAAAATAAAATTAAATACAATGAAAAGATAGAATGTAACTGTAAAAATGAAAATTAAAAGACAAGAAAAAACAAAAGAGGGGAAAAAAAACCCAACCAAAAAAGTTAAGAATATAAACAGGTGAACAGAACAGAGCAATACACTATCTCCTGAGTTAATTATGGTCAGTTTGTTAGAAGAAACTACATATAAAGATTGTAAAGAAAAAAAGAAAAAAAAATATATATATACACAAAAATAAATACATTCAAAGGACAGAATGCAATTGTAAAGGTGAAAATTAAAGAAGACTTCAACAAAACAAAATATGATCAGAAAGGCAGACAGGTGACATACACTAGATTTTGAGTACACTAGAACAGACACTAGAACAGAGTCATACACTAGATTTTGGTCTGTTAGAAGAAACTGCATCCCAAAATTGTGAAGAAAGAAAGACCAATATATATACAAAAGTAAGACTAAATACAATGAAGGGATAGAATGTAACTGTAAAAAGGAAAATTAAAAAAGATTTAAAAAAGGAGTTGACAAGAGATTGGTTGAGAAAGGGAAAAAAATTTAAAGTTGAAAGACTAAAGAATCATGGAGAAAAAGCCATGAATTTTATGTGCTGTATTTCCTTAATTCTGGAGTTTTGCAGTTCTCGTTGATTGATAAACTTGGTCTTGGCTGGACGTTCTTGCTGATCTTCTGGGGGAGGGGCCTGTTGCATTGATTCTAAAATGTCTTTGTCTGAGGCAGAATTGTACCACCCTTGCCAGGGGCCAGGTTAGGTAATCTGCTCCAGTTTGCTCTCTGTAGCTTTCATTTCCCGAATGCTTTCCATACAGCTCTGGAGGATGGGAATGAAAATGGTGGCCTCCCAATCTCTGGCCTGGAGGAGCTGAGAGCTCAGGGTACCACTCCTCAGCGCACCCTCAAGAAAAGCAGTCAATCACTCCTGTCTTCCTGGTCTCCGGCTGCACTCCCGTGCTCACCTGGCCTGTGACCGAGCATTTCTATCTCTGGCACACGGCCCAGTTTGGAGTCTCCAAACCCTGCAGATTCCTTTAGCCCGCTCCCAGCCGCTCCTCCTGGGGGAGGAAGGAGGGTCTCAAGGAAGGACCGTTTATGGCAACCCCAAGCTGAGAGCCCATTCCTTGGCTCGCTGTTTGTAGCCGGCTTCCCTGCTCCAATACCTGGGAGCTTTGCAGCACTCAGGCACCCCCTGTTTTCCTGTGACCCCAAGGATCCTAAGACCACATGTCCCACCTACTATTCTGCCCCACTTAGCCACCTGAGCGACGTCCCTCACCAGAGCAGACTTCTAAGACTTCTGATCTTGTGCTCCTTGCTCTATCACTTGCCAATAGCCTGCTGATGGAGGCTCCCTACCCCTCCCCGCCCCTCTCAGTCTACCTTCCCATAAATCACCTCAGATTCACTTTTCTTCACATCCTACCTTGCAGAAAGTGGTTGATTTTCTATTCGCAGAGCTGTGGCTATTTTCTTCAACCTCCAAATGAGTTCACAGGTGTTCAGAATGATTTGATCGTTATCTACCTGAATTCCTGGAACGAGATGAAATTAAGGTCTCCTACTCCTCTGCCATCTTGGACTCCTCCCCGGTTAGTTTTTGTTATATTTCTTCAGATCACTAATCTTTTCTTCAGCATCTGCTTTATCCCATCCAGTGTATTTTCCATTTCATATAATATATTTTTTTAATATCTAGTTGTTTCATCAGTGATCTTTCTTATATCTTCATTTTCTCTAAATTTTTTTTTAATATTTTATTTGTTTACTTGAGAGAGAGAGATCACAAGTAGGCAGAGAGAGAAGCAGGCTCCCCGTTGAGCAGAGAGCCCGATGCAGGGCCCAATCCCAGGACCCTGATATCATGACCCGAGCCGAAGACAGAGGCTTTAACCCACTGAGCCACTCAGGCACCCCATTTTCTCTAATTTTTGTGGCCATGTTTTCCCTTGCCTTTTTGAACTTATAGAGCACTTTTTTATAAGATTTTATATATTTATTTGACAGAGCACAGCAGAAGGAGAAGGGGAAGGAGAAGTGGAGGAAGAGGGAGAAGCAGACTCCCCACTAAACAGGGACCCAATGTGGGACTTGATCCCAGGACCCTGGGATCATAACCTGAGCTGAAGCATACACTTGACTGATTGAGCCACCCAGGCACCCTAGAGCATTTTCATAATCATTGCTTTTATGTCCTTGTTTGTTAGTTCCATCACATTATTATTTCTGGATCTGTTTTTATTGGTTGACATTTTTCTTTTTTTTTTTAAACAAGATTGTTCAGGTTTTATTTACCAGTAGTTCCTCTCTCTTTTCCCTGCTGGCTGTTGTGCCCTCTTCCACACTCTCAGTTTCAGAAGAGGACTTCTCTAGCCTTATTAGTGGTAATCTTCTGGGAGTAGAGGTCAGTGGAAAGAGCTGGCAGACAGTAGTGTGCCTTTTCTGGGTCCAACCAGGCCAAACTTTCCTTCAGCAGATGTTCCAGGACTTGTCTCACTCAGTCTCTTATTTAAGACTGGCTTTAATCTCCCTGATGTTCATGTGGCCATTTTCCCAGCCAGCAGCAACATGTAGTGTGATCTCTACTGAACTCAGAACAGACTGAAGAGGTAAGTGCCACCCACAAGAGTGATGCTGAAGTCAGTGGCTTTAGTTACTTAATGACCCTGATCAGGTTGTCTTGGCTGATGTCCTGGGCAAATTTTCTTCTTCCTTTTAATACCTATTGATGTAGGTCCTTCAAAGTTCTCCAAAGAAGTTTCATTCGGATCTTTTTTATATCTTTCATTTTAGGGGAAATGGAAGGACTAGGCACACTTTGATAATTTATATCCCTAGCATCTCAGACCAAAATCCTTTTTCAGAAGTCAGAGGATCCACACCAGTGGTGGCACACATGTCCTGGAACTGTACTTGGAACTTGAGAATGCTTCTGGATCTTCTGTTTCTGCTTGCTGGCAAATGGCCCCAGAGTGGTCTTGAATACATCCAACTCTTTGACATCTGGGCCAGTGATACCCAGCCAAGACAGCCTCTTGCTTCTTATAGCTCGCCTTGGTAGGCTGGCTATATCCTTGCTATCAGTTGGTGGGCCACCCTGCTGCCAGGACCCTGGGTCTCTGCATCCCTAGATCCACCACTGACCTCTATTGATTGATTTTTATCCTGTTTATGGATAATATTTTCTTGCTTTTTTTTTTTTTGGATGGTTAGGTTTTTTTGAGTCAGACATTGTGACTTTTACATCATTTTTAAAAGCCTGCATTGGAGTTCCTTAAGAAGCTAAACATAGAATTACTATATGACCCAGAAGTTTCACTTTTATGTATATACCCAGAAATAGAGAAAATAGGCACTCAAACAAATACATGTATGCTAATGTTCATTATAGTGTTATTCACAATAGTCAAAGGTTAAAACAACCAAAGTGTCCATCAACAGATGAATGGATAAACAAAATATGGTATATGCATACAATGGAATATTAATCAGCCATAGAAAAGAATGAAGTTCTGATACATGGATAAGCCTTGTAAACATAATGCTAAGTGAAAGAAGTCATACATAAAAGGAAAAATAATGTATAATCCATTTATGAGAAATATCTGACATAAGCAAATTCACAGAGATGGAAAGTAGATGTGAGGTTATCAGGGGCTTCGGGGTGAGAGAAATGGGAAATTATTGCTTAGTGGGAAGTTTCTGTTTGGGGTTATAAAAATTTTTGGAAATAGATAATAGTGATGGTTGCAGAACATTGTGAAAATAATGCAACTGAATTCTACACTTTAAAATAGTTAAAATGGGGGCGTCTAGGTGGCTCAGATGGTTAAGCATCTGCCTTTGGCTCAGGTCATGATCCCCAGGTCCTGGGATCAAACATAAAATTTAAAATTTCAAAAGATGGGGTGCTTGGGTGGCTTAGTTGGTTAAGCATACCACTCTTGATTTCAGCTCAGATCATGATCTCAGGGTTGTGTGAAGCTGTGTAGGGTTCCACACTCAACATGGAGTCTGCTTGAGAGTCTCTCTCCCCCTGCCTCTGTTCCACTCCCCACTCATGCTCTCTCTTCAAATAAATAAATATAATCTTTAAAATCTAGGGTGTCTGGATGGCTCAGTCAGTTAAGTGTCTGCCTTTGGCTCAGGTTGCGATCCCAGGGTCCTGAAATCAAGTTCCGTGTAGGGCTTGCTGCTGAGCGGGGTGTCTGCTTCTCCCTCTCTCTCCCCTTCTCCCCCCCTGCTTGCTCTTACTCTCTCTCTCAAATATATAAATAAAATCTTTAAGAAAATAAAATAATATAATAAAATCTATATCTATATAATATATAGAAAAATATCAATCTCCTTATATATGCATTTTAGAGATTATAAATATATATAAATAATAAAGATGCATAAATTCTAAATTATATGTTATATAAATATATATATTGATGTAATTCCTTTCCTTAAAACCTTATAATGCCTCTCAATTTAAACTTTTTATAAAGTTATAATAAGGGCGCCTGGGTGGCTCAGTTGATTAAGCATCTGCCTTTGAATTTGGCTCAGGTCATGATCCCAGAGTCCTGGGATCAAGCCCCACATCAGTCTCTCTACTCAAGGAGGAGCCTGCTTTTCCCTCTCTCACTGCCAGCCACTCCCCCCTGCTTGTGTGCTCTCTCTTTATTAAATAAATTTATTAAAATGAAGGGCACCTGGGTGGCTCAGTGGGTTAAGCCTCTGCCTTCGGCTCAGGTCACTATCTCAGAGTCCTGGGATCGAGCCCTGCATCGGGCTCCCTGCTCAGTGGGGAGCCTGCTTCTCCCTCCCCTACCTGCCTCTCTGCCTGCTTGTGATATCTCTCTGTCAAATAAATAAATAACATCTTTTTTAAAAAATTAATTAAAGTGAAAAAAAGAAAAAAGTTATTAAAATGTTAGTTTCCATCTTTATATATTTAATCACATTTTTAAAAAAAGGATTGCTTTGGCAGCTGTGAAGAAATCAGACAATAGGTTAAAGTTACTGCAGGAGTTTAGGTTAAAGGTGATGATGTTCTGTTTACCTTTCCAGGTTCACTCTGTCTAACTCTGGAAGTGACCTATGTTGATTGATTAACTAGCTCCTAGGCCCTCTGGCTTCTGGTTGAACTTGGCCGAGGTGCAGCACTGGCAAGAGATCAGAGAGTGGGAGGATCTCAGTCTGCAGGGTTGCTGTGAGCACCTCTGGCAATGATAACAGGTAACAGCTCTTGTCAGGCAGCCTTCTCCACAAAGTTCTGTGTGTCTTTGTAGTTTAGTAATGGCTCCCTTCCCCCATTCTTCTCTTCTAGGGATAAAGTGGCCACCACCTGTATTTCCCTACACCAGTTTATTAATTTAATAGGTCCCTTATTAAACTCTTCTAGAACTACCCAAATTGAGTGTGGTATTAGTTTCCTGCCTTAGATCCATTTGGATGTAGTGGACAGAGCAAGGAATACATTTGGCTGTAGAACCTTGAGGTTTCAATAGATTGGATGGTGTGACAGACATGGTCCTGGCTCTCAGAAAAGTTCTAATAAATTGGGGGAGGCAGGATGACACAGTCAGGAAAACAAAAACCAAAAAACACAATTCAGGCTCATACCAACTAACAACAGTCCAGCTATGGACTCAGGTTCTAAGGTGGTGGAACTAGCTACTGAATGCACTGATCCAGGTAGTACTCATGAACTATTTCCCTGTCTCGGGGACAGAACTGACATTTCTCCACATTCTCAGATATGCAGGGGAGAAGCCAAAGGAAATTGGTTATTTTCCACAGAGGAATCAGAAAAGTGAGCTCTCAGGGAAGCAGTAGAAATTAAGATTTGGAAATGATCCCAGGAGAAGATCTGATCAGCTGGGTGAAATGTCAGGATGCAGACACTGGCTTGCAATGGCTCAGCCTCCCAGTCAATCTGGAGATATTCAGGCCTTAGGGTTGATTAAATAACACCCTGTTCCATCCACTGTTGGCCTCCTGAACCCATTCTGTCCCTGAAGCCATGTACAGGACTAACCAGGGGCCATTTCTCTATCAAAGACTCTACACTACTTCTACCCCTCCCACTATGTCCTCATTTTTCCTCTTTTCCCTGAATGCCTCTCATCTATTCTGTCCCTTCCAGCTGCTGAAAGGCACACATTAGCCCTACATCCCTGAGAGGTAGCCAACCATCTGAGATCAGGTTTTCTTGGCTCATACTGGAAATCCTTAATGTCTTCTTTACCTTGCTTATTTCCCTTTGATTCAACATGGAAAATTCTGATTGGGGGGTAACTCCCACAACATGACCCCCAGATCTTGAGCCCCTGGACCTGTTCTCTGAGGCCTGCTAGTTGTTTCAGCTCAGCTTTCAGACCAAGGCCCTTTGTGGGCCAGTACAGTAAACATTCGTTCTTATCACACCCACTTTACTCCCACAGGAAGCACTTACCCACTCCATCTTAGTCTCTTCCACGCTCTAAGGATCCAGTCACCTTCACAAATCTACAGCTTCTGGATGACTAGATAATCTCAGACACATTACTTAACCTCTGTATGCCTCAAGTTCCTACTAAGTTCTTAGCCCATGCCTGGCACATGGCAAAATTCAGTAAGTGTTAGTTGTTGTTGTTGTTATAGTTGTATTTTTAAAACATCAATATATTCATATAACAAGTATGACCCACTTCAAATTTGAGTCTAAAAATAATCATATTTATGGGACACCAGGGTGGCTCAGTTTGTTAAGTGGCTGCCTTCAGCTCAGGTTGTGATCCCAGGGTCCTGAGATCAAGTCCCACATCCGGCTCCTGGCTCAGCAGAGAACCTGCTTCTCCGCTCTCATTCTGCCTGCTGCTCTCCCTGCTTGTACTCTCCCTCTGTGTTAAATGAATAAATAAAACTTTAAAAAAATAAAAATAATCATATTTCTCTCTTTAAAAAATTCTGAGTCTAAATTCAGTTTATTTTTTTAAAAACTTCGTTTATTTTATTTGAGAGAGAGTGTGCGCAGGTGGGGGAGGGGCAGAAGGAGAGGGAGAGAATCCCAAGCTGACTCCATGCTGAGCACAGAGCCCCATGCGGGGCTCGATCTCATGACCCTGAGTTCAGGACGGAGCCAAAATCAAGAGTCAGACTCCCGACCAATGGAGCCCCCTAGATACCTCTAAATTCAGTTTATTTTTGTACATATTTTATTTTAGCTTTCCTTTCTTTTCTTCTTCTTCTTTTTTTTTTAAGATTTTATTTATTTATTTGACAGAGAGAGTGAGAGATCACAAGTAGGCAGAGAGGCAGGCAGAGGGAGAGGGGGAAGCAGGCTCCCTGCTGAGCATAGAGCCCGATGTGGGGCTTGATCCCAGGACCCTGAGATCACAACCTGAGCTGAAGGCAGAGGCTTAACCCACTGAGCCACCCAGGAGCCCCTTTTCTCTTTTCTTTTCTTTTTTAATTAAAGTATTCTCTACACCAAATGTGGAGCTTGAACTCATGGCCCTGAGATCCAGAGTTGCATGCTCTACTTTGTGAGCCAGGCAGGTGCCTTATGCCTCTATTTTAGCTTTTTATTTCTTAACTAGTACGCCCAGAAAAAATTCCAAAAATGTCAAAAGGCCCACCACTTCTCCTATTCACCCAGTTCACCTTCCCATAGACAGCTTTCTTAATAATTCTTTCCTTAGATATAAAATATTTCCATCACCATGAAAAGTTTCCTTTACCCCATTGCAATCAATCCCCTTACCTAACACTTAGCTCTGTCCAACCATTGACCTGCTTTCTGCCACTGTGATTTTGTGGGTTTTTTAGAATCTCATATAAAGATTAGAGCAGAAATAAATGATATAGAAACTTCGTTCTTATCACACCCACTTTACTCCCACAGGAAGCACTTACCACTAATGTTTTAATGTTCTAAAACATTAGAACAGTTTGATGAAACCAGGAACTGGCTCTTTGAAAAAAATCAATAAAATTGAGTGTTGCTGGAGGGGAGAGGGATGGAAGGATGGGGTAACTGGGTGATGGACATTAAGGAAGGCATGTGATCTAATGAGCACTGGGTATTATATATGACTGATGAATCACAGACCTATACTTCTGGAACTAATACTACATTATATGCTAATTAGTTGCATTTAAATTTAAAAAAATTTTAAAGATTTTATCCATTTATCTGATGGAGCACAAGCAGGGGGAGCAGCAGAGGGAGAAGGAGAAGCAGGCTCCCCACTGAGCAAGGAGCCCAACATGGGACCCAAATGCAGTGGGATCAGGACCCGAGCCAAAGGCAGATAGTTAGCCGATTAAGCCACCCAGGCATCCCAATAAAAAAATGTTTAAAAAATTGATAAACCTTTAGCCAGACTTATCAAGAAAAAAGAGAAAAGGCTCAGGGCGCCTGGGTGGCTCAGTGGGTTAAAGCCCCTGCCTTTGGCTCAGGTCATGATCCCAGGGTCCTGGGATCCAGCCCCACTTCGGGCTCTATGCTCAGCAGGGAGCCTGCTTCCTTCTCTCTCTGTATGCCTCTCTGCCTGCTTATGATCTCTCTCTGTGTCAAATAAATAAATAAAATCTTAAAAAAAAGAGAAAGGACTCAAATAGAATTTGATATAAATGGCATCACAATAGGTAGTCTTTTGCATTTGACTTCTTTCACTTAGCTTAATGTCTTTCTTCCTTTCTTCCTTCCTTCCTTCCTTCCTTCCTTTCTTTCTTTCTTTCTTTCTTTCTTTCTTTCTTTCTTTCTTTCTTTCTTTCCTTCCTTCTTTCTTTCTTTCTTTCTCTCTCTCTCTCTCTTTCTCTCTCTCTCTCTCTTTCTTTCTTTCTTTCTTTCTTTCTCTCTCTCTCTCTCTCTCTCTCTCTTTCTTTCTTTCTTTCTGGTTGGTGATGTTGACAGTAGGTGGATGTGAGACAGGTTGGCGTCAGGGAGGCCCTTGAGAAGAAAGGCAGGTGCAGCCTACAAGACAGAGACAATCCTTAGCTGGACTGGTGAGGAGATGGCAAAGACAAAGCCAGGGCAGCTTCTCTTTAGCCACATCAAACCTTCCTTTTAGTACCTACATCTGGTGGTGCTGCCCCATCTTGCATAGCCTCCTTCTGACCTGGGCTGGTGGCTTGGACATCAGTGGCCACTATGGGCTCTTGGTGGAGCCATGGCCTCCATGAATTCATTTGTCCAATAACAGTTAACAAGTGAAGAACTGAGGGTTCTTCAAAGATGACTTGGATACAGGCTTGCTTTCAAAGACTTTGAAATGTAGTTTAGACTCTGAAGAACCCGTGGAGAGTTTTGATTTATTTTTTCCTGGCCCCTAGCAACACCCTCTCCTTCTGTTAACTCCTTAACCAGTGTTTTTCAAATTACAAGATGCAGCCTATTAGTGGGTCATGATGGGCATTTTTTTTTAAGTAATCTCCACCCCCACTGTGGAACACAATGCGGGGCTTGAACTCTATGACCCTGAGAGAGATCAAGACCTGAGCTGAGATCAAGAGTTGAATGCTTAGGGGCGCCTGGGTGGCTCAGTGGGTTAAGCCTCTGCCTTTGGCTCAGGTCATGATCTCAGGGTCCTGGGATTGAGCCCCAATCGGGCTCTCTGCTCAGCAGGGAGCCTGCTTCCCCTTCTTCTTCTGCCTGTCTCTCTGCCTACTTGTGATCTCTCTCTCTCTCTCTGAGTGTCAAATAAATAAAAATAAAATCTTTAAAAAAAAAAAGAGTTGAATGCTTAACCGAAGGAGCCACCCAGGCACGCCATGATGGGCATTTTTAAACAATGAAGTACAGTGGAATAAAAATATCAGATACAACATGGAAAGGATGTGTATATGTATATATATATATATATATTTTTTTTTTTTTTTTTAAAGATTTTATTTATTTGACAGAGAGAAACACAGCGAGAGAGGGAACACAAGCAGAGGGAATGGTAGCGGGAGAAGCAGGCTTCCTGCAGAGCAGGGAGCCCGATGTGGGGCTCGATCCCAGGCCCCTGGGATCTGACCTGGGCTGAAGGCAGCCGCTTAACGACTGAGCCACCCAGGCGCC
>JAQQSY010005153.1:0-11845 GCA_028646535.1 Procyon lotor | reverse complement strand
GCCGGCTTCTCCGCCCCCAATACCTGGGAGCTCTGCCGCACTCGGGCTCCCCTGGTCCCTCGGTGACCCCACGGGTCCTGAAACCAACTGTTCCCGTGAGGGCTGAACCCCGGGTCAGCCTCCGGAGCGATGTCCCTCAGCGGAGAGGACTAGAAGTTCTGGATTTTGTGCTCTGCAGCTCTGCGGCTGCTGGGAGCCGGCCCCTCCCCCCGGGGTCTCTCTTCCCCTTGCTTTAAATTCACTTTTTCCATGCATCCTACCTCCTGAAAGTGGTCGATTTTCTGTTCCTAGAATTGCTCTTCTTATTCTCTTCTCTCTGCTGTTGCATTTGCCAGCTTTTAGAGTGATTTCCTCTTCTTTAGCTGGACTTCTGATTCTCAGGGCTCTCTGTGCCTCCTACATCTCCGCCATCTTGCTTCCTCTCTTAACAGAAACTTTTAAAAAGATAAAAGAGTGGCTGAACACAAAAGGGTATTTTTTTCTTAAAATAAACTTGCAGTTGCTGGTAATCTAATTTAGAGACGATATTATTCTCTCTTTGTGGCCCAGTTTCATCACATAAGTTCTAGATTCTCCCACCTCCCCCCAAAAAATCAAGACTTGGAATCTCTGCTCTGACTCAGAAGGGAGGCTTGTAGCAGACCATCATTTCCACTCACAAGTAGGAGAATCAAATAAAGCACGAACCCCTTCGTTTGAAAGTGCTGTGGTTTCTGTGTCAGCCAGGACTTGAAAGTCACCACCAGGACACAAGCCAACAATTTAAAATGACAGTTTTCCTTGTATGCGTCATCTGTCGTGCCGGGGATGTTTCCGAGAACCGAGGCTGCTTTGGCAGAAGGGGACACATGAGACACAAAGGAACCGGAAGAGTTTTTGACAATATTGTGGGGTTTCAGGAAAAAAAAAATAATAATGAAGATCAAAGCTGCCAAAATCCCGCTCTGACTAAAGGCTCCAAGAATCACACCTGACCCTTGACCTGTCTTTTCCTCAACCAAAGCGACACCTGGAAGGGACCGAGGATTTTAGAAGAACATCTCTAAGACCTGGAACAGAGCTTCCCACAGTCTTAGTTCCCAGAAGATACAGTGTAGTCAGAAGATCCACCGGTGGAGGAGCCATGGTCAGCTTCCCTGACTTCACGAGCTTCCTGAAGGGCTGCGCCTTGAACCTGAAGGCAAAGAACCAGAGTGGCATGAGCCTTGCAGAAGTGCCAGCCTGATCTCATGGAGTAGGAGCAGCCTCCTACTCCAACCGACCAGAGGGAAAGATGGAAGCTATGCGGAGGAAAATATAATTATGTGCTATTACATCTATTATGCACACTGTCACAAGGAAAATCAAATCTTGCCAGTCACGCCAAGAAACAAGACTAAATTATTAAAAATCAAGTAAGCTGAAACACATGTAGGTGACCCATATTTTAGACTTGGCAGACAGGAACTTCAAAATAACAATGAGTGATTTATTTAATAAACCAGAGGAAAAAGGTGAAAAACATGTATAAAAATGCATTCCATTTTACCAGAAAATATCAACCTAGTAAAAAGCATATAGAAGTTCATTAAGCGAAAATTACTTGAAATTAAGTCCATTGCATCAATGGACTTGATGCAAATGAAACCAGCAGAGGCCAGGTATAAAAAACTGAAGGGCAGGTCAAAAGAAAATATGCATATTAATTAGGGAGCTAAAAACAAAAGATCCACAATATAGACAGTTTTATAGAGAATAAAAAACATATGAGACAGTGGAGAAAAGTCTAACATCCATATAACTGGGAGTACCAAGAACAGTTTAGAGAGAATGAGGCAGTATTTAAAGTTATAATGGTTGAGAATTTTCTAAAGCTATTAAAGTCACAGATCCATGAAGCTCTGCATATCCCAACCTGAAAAATTATAAAGATTAATGAAAAGCAGAAGGAGAGAGAGAGAGAGAGAGAGAGAAAGAAAGAGATATTTTAAATGCACCCCAAGGGGAAAAATGGACATATTACTTTCAAAGAAGCAAAGATTAATAATTGGCCATTTGATAAGAATAATGGAAGGGAGGGAGGAGGGTGGGACACCCAGGTGGCTCAGTCAGTTGAGCATCCGAATCTTGGCTCAGATCATGATCTCAGGGTTGTGTGATTGAGCCCCAAATCGGGCTCTGTGCTCAGCATGCAGTCTGCTTGAGAGTCTCTCCCTTTACCTCTCCTACTCATGTTCTCTCTCTCTAAAATAAATACATCTTTATAAAAAAATAATAATGGAAGTAATAAAAAATGAGAATATATTTTAATGTCTTTTTTAATGTCTACCAAATTATAATTCTATTCCCACCAAAATTAAATTAAAAATTAAAGTTAAATATATTTTTAAAGATTTTATTTATTTATTTGAGACAGAGAGAGAGAGTGAAAATGGGAAGTGAGAAGGGAAGAAGAAGAGGGAGAAGCAGACCCGCTGTGGAGCAGGAAGTCCAATGTGGAGCTCCATTCCAGGATCCGGATCATAATCTCAGCTGAAGGCAGATGCTTAGCTGACTGAGCCACATAGGCATCCCTAAAGTCCCAAAATTAAACAACAAAATGCTACTAGGTGATGGGTAAGATACACAATGGAAATTTTAAAGAATTTTGAAAGGAATACTAAAGAAAATACTACATATAAAAACTTGAAGAATGCATCTAATGTTCCTGAGAGGGATTTTTATATTCTTAAAAGCATATATTAGAAAAGAAAAAAGTCTGAATATTTATGAGGTATTCTCAAAAATTAAAAAAGGTAGCAGGTTATACCAAGTAAGATAGAAGGAAGAGAATAATAAGAAGAATTAACAAAATGAAAAATATAAACACAATAGAGGAAATCAACAAGCCAAATTTGGTTCTTTTAAAAGATTGAAACAATGGGTAGGAATCTAGTAAAAAATATTAGCAAAATGAGTAAATATAAAAATTACCAGTGTCTAGGGTGAGTCTAGTATAGCACTATAGATACCTCAGATTTTAAAAAATGCTAAGAGGTTATAATAAAGTTTATCAGTACCCTTGAAAATTTAAATGAAATGAACAAATTTCTAAGAAACATAACTCAGCAAGACTGAATTAAGTTGAATATATAATTTAAGATCTCCCAGAAAGAAATCTCCAGGCTCAGTTGTATTCTAAATTGCATTGGAGGTCCTAGACATTGGAACAAGCTAAGAAAACAAAAATAAAAATTTCAAAAAATGGAAAAGTGAGTTACTGGAACTAATAAATGATTTTTAGATACAATGCCATGCTATACCAAAAAATTGTTTTTTTGTATATACCAGTGACACTGAAAAATTTTAAATGATATTACTTAAAATTAAAATTATTAAAATTCAAAAGAATGAAATGGGTGTATCGAATGAGAGATATGTAAGAGCTCTACACAGAAAGTTACAAAATATTATTGGGAGAGATTAAGCAGGAATGAAGGAATTAAGAAGAATGAGGGACAAGAGTGACAAACTATGCTGTATTCATGTATTTGAAGATCCAGTATTGTTGTCACTTCCATAGATAGATCTGTAGATTCTGGCTTTCTCCAAAACACAGATACAGCTCAGATAGAAGTCAATTCTCTCTTTGCCTAGAGGTGTGCCACCAGGAAGCCTGTAAGAGGACCAATACTGAATTCAGAAAATAAATTTCCCTCTACTGAGACATCTGACAAGGTACTGGAGTTCTGTGTCATGAATGGAAGCATAGAGTTACCAAATTTACCTCCTTATTCACTGTAACAATAAACTCAAAGGTGAGATTCTTTTTATGTCAACATCAGTTTTGGCACAGTAGGTACTCTTTCAAGCAATAATAATAGCTGCCACTTACGATAGTACTATGTGCCAGGAACTCTTCTAAGTATCTTCCATATATTATTGCGTTTAATCCTCCCCTGAACCCACAAGGTAGGTAACAGTGCTATTGTCATTTCATAGGAAAGGAAACTGAGACACAGAGAGTTTCTCACTTGCACAAAGTTGGTCCCCAGTAAATTGAGCAGGCTGGTACTAAGTTCTGCATGTTAAACCACCATGCCCTGGTTCTGCCTCCTGATGGGAATTTTTAACATCCTTTACCTTACACAAAAACAATGTTCTATATTCAAAGATTTTGGTCTTAGCATATTGCCTTGAGGAGCTGCTTGATCGTAAATATCACCTCCACTCAATGACTGCCAAAAGTCTCTATTTCATTATCAAAGAAGCCTTGTCTTTAACGTAAGCAGAACCTTAACATTTACATTGTCAAGGCGAATACACAGGCATAAAATCAATTCAAATTGAATGCAAAAGAGACAAAGTCACAGCCTTTCATTACGACATTTGAAACTGGACTGGTTCTGCCAAAACAGTCTTCGGTTTGACACTGCCAGGATCCTGGGTGATGAAGAAGTCCCACTATCATGACCTACCGCTCAGCCTTCACACTGAGCTGGTAGACTGTGTCTTCACATCCTGGCAGACTGAAGAATGCTACAGAGATATTTTGACTATTATTTAAAGTGATAAAAAATAACTTTTGGAAAATCTCAAATTGGATCTAGATGGAATTTGAAATTTTCTACACTGTGGCTTGTTTCTTTGGGGCGCTAAGAAGAAGTGTGGCAGCCTGGATATGAGGGAGAAAGCACCAGAAGGAAGAGAGAATGCAGGCGGAGTTGGGGTGCCCTTTAAAGGCCAAAGAAAAATATCCCAGCTTCTTAAAATGGAAACAATTATTTCCCAATCACTGATAATCTATCAAATGTTAAAATGATCATTAGGCTATTTAAGCTTTGACAACTTTCCCTTCCTATCTGTGAAGGGGGAGGGGGTGGAGGAAAAGAAGATTTCATAGACGTTTAAAACAATACAGAGAGGCACCTGGGTGGCTCAGTGGGTTGGACTCTCTGCCTTCGGCTCAGGTCATGATCTCGGGGTCCTGGGATCGAGCCCTGCATCAGGCTCTCTGCTCAGTGGGGAGCCTGCTTCCCCCTCTCTCTCTGCCTGCCTCTTTGCCTACTTGTGGTATCTATCTCTCTCTGTCAAATAAATAAAATCTTTAAAAAAACAAAAACAAAAACAAAAAAAACAATACAGAATTGCTATTTTACTGTTTTAGTGCTAAAGTCAACCTACAAATCTTATGTTTGTCTAAGTTCCATTTTATTCCTTCCATCTCTCAGCATGGCATTTCTTAACACATAGAGCAGCAAAAGCCTAGTCATGATATTTATAACAGGAGGTTACTGAGGACTTACTCTATGCAGGTGAAGAGTTTAACGTGCATCACTCTTTTAATTCTTCCCCACCCTGGGGGAGGTAAATCGTAGTTTGGGTGTGAGGATGGTCGGTAATGTGACTAGTGAGGTGTGTAGTTAAAGAGCAGAAGCAGGGAGTGTGGCTTGCATCGGTGATTGCAGCAGACAGCGGCAGCTCCATTCCGATACCTTGTAAGTGAATTCCATGACAAGAGCGGCTATGAGTTTTGACATGGGGCTGATGCCAAGGCCAACTGCAAATCTTCATTACAGGTAGAAGTAGACCCTGCCATACTGTGTTTGAGCTTCACAGAAGGCTTCAGATAAGAAAAGCAATTTTATTTTAAGTCAAAGCTATTCTCTGACAGACGCTCAGAAAGCCTATTAAAGTGTTATAAAACCAACTGCTCCTATTTGAGATTGGTATTTAAGGATATTTCGAAAAATGCCTCTGAATTATATTTTAAGTCTTGGTAATGATTGAGAATTAGTCATAGGAATCAAATTTAAACAATAAGGAATTAATTTTCTTTAGATACACAGATCCAAATGGGAAGGCTGGCATGGGCTTATGCTGCCAAGGATCAGAGTTTGTCCTCTGCTGGTGCTTACAGGAAGTGTAGGCACAGAGGCCACCAGAGCTCAAAAAGGACTACCCCAGAGTCTTTCCAAAGTACTATGGAGTAAGATCGCAGCTGTGATTGCGGGGACCAACACTTCGTTTGATGGAAGAAGGTTGGAAGAATCATCATCGATAACAACCCAGCCCAATAGTATGTGCTAAGTGAGACAGCGTCTGCAATCTTTTGTACCATTCCTGGTCCAGGAGATACTTTAAAGCTCTAAGAGGGCATTTGCATTAGTCTACTTTGGCTTAAAAATGACAATAAGTCAAAAACCCTACAATGGAAAGTGGGAGTGCCCCAAAGACAAGACCCTTCCTCCAGTTGTTTGCAAGGACTTGTCTAGAGGTTGCTTGAAGGTGGAGTGGAGGGGAAGGCAAGGGGACCCCGAGGCCAGTGTGCTGGGTCTGCGAGAATGAAGTGCCTCTTGTCCCATGACACTTGGCACTTCATGTGAGGTCTTTCAACCAAATCTTGATTCTTTCCGATCTTGCCAATATAAGTTCATTAAAAATTTCTTAAAAGGCTAGCATTTGCCTTCTTTTCCAAGCATTCCAAGGTTCACTTTAGACTTTATCCGGGATCCCCAAATTGCTATCACTTCTCTCAGCTTCTTCAAATTTATCTCCACTTCCCCGCACTAACACGGTATTTTGTAAAGATATATCGCAACATACAGAACACTGAACATAAATATATAAGAATGAATAAATGAATATTTTTTTATCTCCAAATGTAAAATGTAAAATGTCAATACAGGTGCTCAGAAAAGCTAGTCATCCCTCTGCCAAGAGCCCTCACTGAGAAGAACGTCACAAAACAGCTTTCACTTGGAACCTTTGTAACTCTGTGACCTAAAATGGTGCAGAATTATCCTGAGTGTCCTTAAATTCAGCAATCTCGCCAGGGCCATTCTTAATTGCTTAAGCCTTTCAGAGGGTGCTTATGATGATGAAAGTAGACTATTTATATTCTGCAGCCACATTCCAAGAATAATTTTAAAACAATATATTTAAAAACTCAAAACTACTTTAATCCCAATTCTCCCCAACATAACTGTTGTTAAAAATCACAAATGAAGGCTTTCATTTAGTTAGGAGTTGAATACTCCTTATTTTTTTTTTTTTTAAGATTTATTTATTTATTTTTTAGCCAGAGAAAGAGAGGAGGAGAGGGATAGTACGCATGTGCATGCAAGCGGAAGGGTGGGTGGGCAGAGGGTAAGAATCCCAAGTGGGACCCCCACTGAGCACAGAGCCCAACCAGGGCTCCGCCTCAGGACCCTGACATCATGACCTGAGCCAAAATCAAGAATCAGTCACTTAACTGACTAAACCACCCAGGCACCCCAGGAGTTGAATCAGATTTCTAAAAGTTCACATTAACATTAAAAGACTGTAGAATAACTTGTTCTGAGGGTGTACAACATTGACTTAAGTATTAATGTATTGAGGAGAAATGAAATCATATAATATAAAATATAACATGCCAGGTAAATAAATAACCCAGTAAATAAATAATATATCAGATAATAAAATAGCAGATTTCATAAAGATCATTCGTGTTACTATATAATTGAACACCATTTTAGGACTTATTATATATTTCACAGCAAAAGGGGTCCAAATGTATAATATGCTTAATTGGTGAGAATCTATCATGAATAATAGACTTATAGGAAATATTGAGATATTTAGATTGAAATTTATTTATGTGATTTCTATTAAATTGGTACATCTTTTTCTGAGATGCACTTTATTTTCCATACGCTTTCCTTTTTTTTAGTAATACATTTTAATTTAGAGGGTGCACAGTTTGGCATTTGCGTCTGAAAAATGAGATTCTATCCTATTCTCCTAAGTGTTAAAAAATGTCACCAAGATAATATCAGGGCTTCCACGTCAAATGTAATATTTTGATATTCTTCACATTAATTATCCCTTGAAAGCAATTTTCACGGTTCGTGGGTGCCTGTGTTAGTAATCTGGATTCCCATGTACCTTTGACTTTTCTGTGATCCTACTTTGTTTCTGGTTTCTTACTTCTGCTTGATAGTCCTGCTGCGAATGGTTTAAAATGGAATCTGGCAGCCGGTGACTTACCTGTGAAACTATCTATGAAAACACAGGGAAAAGTGACAGTGGCAGGGGAACTGAGACATGCTGCCAGAATCCGAGAGGGTTCCCTGAAAGTGCGGGGCTGCGGACAGCCCACAGAGGAATGTCATCCCCCGCTGATGGCAGCCTGACTACTTAGGGCAGATCCTGAGAGCTTCATCTTTCAGGAACACATCCAGCAGAAATGGTTTATCAGCACCAACCAGCAACCTGAAAGGCGGACGCTCTAATAATAGTAACTAGACACTTCAGTGAATTATCTTGGGTCATGCTCATAACAATGCCGCCATATTGATGCAAATATCATTCCCATTTTGTGGATTAAAATAAATCCTGAGACTTAGAATATTTCAGGGATTTTTTTTGCCAAGTCCTGGAAGTTGGAAGTGGCAGGACTAGCTTTCTTTCTGACATTCTGATGTCAAGGCTCCACCTGCTACTGCCTTACCCTCAGGAGGGCAGCTCTGGGGGCCGCCACACTCCTCTTTCCCAGGTAAAGAGTTCACACTCAAAGTCTATCCAGATGCCAACACTGCAGCAGCCCACTCTGCTTCCTACAGCGTTTCCTGGTTTACTGAGGGGATTTCTACTCTGGATCTGCTTGATGACTTACTCATTATGCATTAATACTTCAAAGGAAGTCAACCATTCCTTTCATCCAACGACCTCCCGATTTGTGTTCTCAGTGTTTATATTTTTCCCTTGGTTATCTGGAGTTTATCTTCACCAGATTACCCAGAATGGCATATTCATTGAAGATTTCTGACTCCATGTACACCGGAGGAAAGTTTTCCGTCCCCTTCTCACACCTATAGTAACTTGAGTCCGTAAAAAATCTCTCCTTTGCCTCCTGTACCGAACGTCTTAACACCTCTTGTTACATTTCATCTTCCGAAGAGGTATGATGCCAATCTTTTGCTTTTCTGTTTGGACATAAATTCATTTTTAGTTTGTTTGCTTTCTGTTTTTTTCCTGGGTCTTTGTAACCCTTTTTTTCTTCGTCCTTATAAATAAAAAATATGCCAGGACAGGAGGAAACCCTTCTCTGTTCGGTTCAGACCAAGCCTGAAGCCTATCTCTACATCTCTTGCACTTTTTCCAGCTTTGAACCACAACCTATGTAATTAGTGCTCCTGTCCAGGTCGCTCTGGATTCCTTGGGAAAACCTCTACTCCTTGCATGGAACCTGCTTTGTCATTCCCCCTGAATATCAGCTGGCTTTCCCCAACTCTGGGTTGCTCCCAACTGCCTCGAATCTGGACCCAAGTTCACACTTTTTTCCTAACTATTTCCCACTTCATCTCGGGTGTGATTCCCTCCTGTTTCAACATCTGGTTAGGCTCTGAGCGTAAAGAAATGAACTTTTTGTTTTCCATCACATTGTCTTAATTCGAGCTCCCTCCAGAAGCAGATCCCAGGGGGTGGGGGGTCGGGGGGCTGGTGTGCCCGCGGTGCGGATGCGTGGTGCCCGCGGTGCAGATGCGTGGCGACCGCTCCCTGGGTGGTGATGTGGGGCGGGGAGAAGCATAAGGGCAGGCCGACAGATGCGCGGCTCGGCCCAGCCACAGCGTGCCCCTGGGGGTCGCCTGAGGGGCGAACGAGCTGGGTCGGGCATCTTGTGACCTGCTCCCAGACACGTTAGTGCCCCTGTGCTTGGGTCCGTCACGGCGCTGGGCACAGGGACTGCAGCATCAGACAGAGGCCCGTGCAGAGAAATATGTCCAGAGTGCTCGGGAGACGGGTGCGTGCTGCGGGCGCTGACATGGGGGCGGGGGCAGGACGCTGCCCGCGCGACCATCACGGGAAAGAGACCCCTCCAACGGGACTCACAGTTTATTTCTCCAGAAATGCCGCCCCTTCCCTCAAGTATATTATGACATTAAAAAAAAAAAAAAGGAAATATGGTTATCACTATATTTACCTCTGAAAATAATGGGCTTCGTTCCTGACGCTGTGGCTAAGTTGCTCTCTACTGTATTTCCCACTGAGCACATTTTGTAATTTATTTATTTAACATTTTACAAAGCAGCATACGCATAAGGAAAATTGCAAATACCAATGAATTTCTGTAAACTGAGCACACCTGTGTAACTAACATTCAGAAGAGGAAAGTGACCGCTAACCACGTTCCAGAAACTTCCCCGTCCTGCCTTCCAGACTCTAGCTACCCTCCCCCACCAAGGGCAACTAGATCAACTCTTACTTTTTATCAGAAAAGATTAGTTGCACCTAATTTATCACTTCAGGCAAATAGTCAACACAGTGGACTCTCCTTTGCGTCCAGCGTCTTTGTCTAACCTGTGTTTTGTTAATGCAGTGGCATGCAGTCCAATATTGTTTATTTTCCATCCTGCACGATGTTCCAATAAGAGTATGCATCACAATTTCTTTACCTCTTGGAGGCTTGGTTGCCAGTTTGGGGCGATCCTGAAAAGGCCTTGCTGTGCACCTGCTAGTTCTTGACTCGGTGGATGTGTGTGAGCACCTGTGCTGGGTCAGGCACTGAGAATAGACTTGCTGAGTGGTGGTGAGGTTGTGAGTTCACCGCACACATGGGTACTAGAGGGCCTTCCCGAGGGGTTTTTCGACAAGTGCCATGTGAGGGTTCCAGGCACTCCACGTCTTTGCTCACACTGTCGTTTTCGTTATTTTCATTTTAACCATTCCATGTGTATGCAGTGGGACAGCATTGTCGCATCAATCTACCTTTTCATGCTGACTGATAAAGTTGAAAACCTTTTCTTTGCTTATTGATCATCTGGATATCCTCTTTTGTGAAGAGTTTGCTCAATTCTCTTAGGCATTTTTCTTTAGGGTTGCCTGTATTTCCATTTTTAAATATTGATTTGTAGTGGGTTTTTTTTTTTTAAAGATTTTATTTATTTATTTGACAGAGAGATAGAAAGCACAAGTAAGCAGAGTGGCAGGCAGAGGAAGAGAAATAAGCAGGCTCTCTGCTGAGCAGGGAGCCCGATGTGGGGCTCAATTCCAGGACCCTGGAATCATGACCTGAGCTGAAGGCAGCTGCTTAACCAACTGAGCCACCCAGGCACCCCGATTTGTAGTGGTTCTTTACATATTCTGGATGTGAGTCCTTTGTCAGACATGTGGATCCTGAACATGTCTTGTCTTGTCACTGTCTTCAAGACGTCTTTGGATAAAAAGAGCTTCTTAATTTTAGCATAGAAAAAAAAAAAAATTTTAGCATAGAATGATGCATCAAATTTTCTCTGTATTGTTAGAACTTATTTGTGTGCTGTTTAAGAACTTTTTTTCCCAGTTCAAGGTCACAAGAACCTCTCTCTATGTTTTCCTCTAAAAGCTTTATTGTTTACTTTGCCAGTGAGATCTGAAATCTATCAGGAATTGATTTTTGCGTGTGGCATTGAAATACATTTTGTCTCCCATGCGGAAAAGTCCATTGACCTGGCACTATTTGTTGGGGAGAACCTCCCTCTCCTCCCTGCACTACAAGAGGTGACCTGGTTTGAAAGCAGACACCTGTTTCTAAACTCTAGTCTGTTCCGTTGGTTCATTTGCCTATCCTGACCTTTCCAATTAAGAATGAATTTCTCTTTGTTGTCCCTCTGTTCATCACACATATACTGGTTTGCGGGGAAAGAGGAATTTTCTGAAATTGATTAAGAATAGAATTTAATTAATGGTCCATGGGTGATGCTTTGTATATTCTGAAAAAATGAAAAAAAAATTAGTTTTAAGGAATGATGCTAATTTTAACTCCTGAGACTCTGGTGACAAGGTCAGAATGGAAAAAAAAATTAGGTAAAGGGAATAATCATTTGTCTGTCTGCAAATTTATTTCAGAAGAAATAACTGGTAT
>JAQQSY010005152.1:0-11846 GCA_028646535.1 Procyon lotor | reverse complement strand
TGCAGTGGCCATTCTAGAAGACAATTTCTCAAATATCTGGCAAAAGAAGTGCGAGAGACAGGTGCGCAAACGCCGTCTCCCCTCTCAAAGACACGAGGGATGGGGCCGGACACCACGACTTCTCCTGCCCCTTCCACTGCTTCTTTCTACCACAGTTGTCTTCTACCGTGACCCTACTCACAAACTGTGCCAACGGCAAACCAAGAAAGACGGGCTCTAGTTGTGGAGTTCAGTTTTGTGAAACTATTCCTGGAATTTATCTTCCCTGTGTGACGCCTAGCCCCTGAGTTGCTCAAATGCACCAATGAAATGCATAGATTTAGGTAATTGCCATATAAAGAATAAGGAACTCGCCTAAGTGTGTGGTGACGTATGTGCTTGTTTACTCGAGTGCATAAAAATGCTGGGAAGGGGAGAGGCGGGGCTTCCCACCTTAGCACTGTGTTGTGTCACATGTGCCGGTGGGAGCCCCAGCTAGCTGGAAATAAACCCTCTTGCTGTTGCATCCAGCCTGCCTTTTGTGGGTTCTTTTGGGAGGGTCTCGATCCGGACATAACATAGTATTTGGTCTCCCTTTCTAATGTGTCCCTAGTCCCTGGATTAGTGGTAATGTCCCATTCCTCCTGTCTAAATCTCAGTAATGTACTCAGTGCTTCTTTGCTGTGTGCACTGAGGTCTTGGGAGTCTCTAACACACCGGTCATGAGGTAAGCAATAGGGGAGAGGTTGCAGACCTGGCCTCATACACCTGTGACTGTGGTCTGTGAAGCATTAACTTGTAGGAATTTTTGTCTAAAGACCTGAAAACCCTCACTGGAAACATGTGTTAGAATTTGTCCTCTTCTAGGGGTCCTCTATTAAAATGCAAATGACCTGTTAAGGAATCCATTAAGTCACTGACTTAGTGTGAATGGACTTTTTCTGGAAGCACAGAGGAATTTAAGGTAAATACAGATGGTATGCAAAAAAGAGAAGCCATTCTCATTTTAAGAACACAGAACAGAGATGAGAATATATTAACATTGTAGTTGATGAGAAAAGTGTATATCTAGTATATATGAAATCACTCTGAGAGATAATATCATCTGTAGCTATGGAGTGATTTATACCAGAACACAGGGCTGGAGAGTGGGAAAATATGGGAGTCATGGCTTCCAGGCTTTCTTGGGCAGAGATTGGGAAATCACTCTTTGTCACTCTTTAGAAGGCCGTCCTTGGCAGCTATGGGCATTCGGACTTAATAAATAGTATGTTTACTAGGAAAATGTTGTCAGAAAATTTATCATTAGAGAAAAGTCCCGTGTTTCCATTGGTACACATGCAGCCAAAGATGGTTCGTGGGTAGAATTACCCAATAGTGCCATCATGTGGGCCATTCCCTCTTTTACCCCCATGGGGAGAGGGGCTACGTAAGAGAAAAAGAAGTTTCCAGAACTTCTAAGTAAAATTCCACATATTTTTAAACATAGAAATAGATTGTTTTCACTATCAGTGATGTCATCATTTTACAAAAAGTCTTTAAAATGTGGCAGGAATCCCAGACTAGGTTTCAGTCTCTGTGTATCAGTCACTACATCTGTGATTTGGGGCTGATATGAAGCAAAACCACACCTTTCTTAGGCTGAGGTTATCTTGCTAGGATGAAACTAGTTCTGTGATTTCCTTTCCAGACTTCCCACATCTTACCGTGTCATCAACCAAATATCCAAAGAGATTATTGGAGTTTCAACCAAAAACAAAAACAAAACTCAACTCAGAAATTAACACATAATCCATATTAATCTGCGATATAAATCACTTGAGAGGCCATATGTTATTAAACATGCCAGCGACATTTTCAAAAACTTTCAACATGTACATAATTTAAAATAGTAGTCGACCAACATATATCTACAATTGGATAAAGTGGTTTTTTAAAGAAAATAAACACATACAATATCCTCTTCCTTTAACCATACATAATGCCGGGCTTTTATACTGCAAACTTTTTAATAAGAAAAAGCCCTAACTGCTTACTAATGTGAAAACATATTCTGTACCAGCCACACTACAGAGAGAGTGTGATAACACACAGCAGTGAGAACTCTGATAACGAAAGGTCAGTGAACACCACACCTCTTGAAGACCATGACAATGAATGACCAACTTGCTTTGGCTGTAAAGAATGGGAAAAGTGAAGAATTTCATGGAAATGTCACCTGCAAATTAAGATCGAAAAGAAATGACCAATTTTTTCATTAGGTTCAGGAGTTTATCAATCCTCTCCTTCACTTGTATGTTACCTTGGTTAAGTTTTGTGAATGGACAGAGAAGAAAAAATTGATTGCAGGGATTCTCAAGTTTACTTTCCTCTTTTTATAATACCACGGAAGCTACTTAAATCGTTTGCATTATTAGCAAAAATATAAATATGTAAATATATGAAATAAAAAGATTAACATTTGAAAAAATGACCTCCCTCTGGTGGGGAAGAGATAACCATGTTTATTTAACCAAACCATCAAATACAACTTTTTCTAAACATAAAATCTCAATCTGTAAGCACTTCTATCACCTCAGTGACAGAGGCACATTACTGCCTCCTGGTTTTGATGTCAGATGGGCCAACATCCATAGTTTCAAATCCACAAACCACAGAAGTTTGATATTTGAGAATAGCCACCTCCGAACAGGACCGATATGACAATAAAAATGGCATGGATAATGGAATACAAGGAAAATTCAAGATGACAAATACCAGGAAATATTTGCAAGTTAACATGAGAGCCTCCCTAAAAACAAGTTCTTTAACACTAAGCCTGTATTTTTCACTGAAATAATTCTTGAGCTGGAGAACTGGAATCCCCCACGGTGTTAAACACGCAGTTAACTGGATCCTCTGGAACAAATTTCTCATGTGTCTGGGGTCATAAATCTCCATTTTTATGCATCCCGAGGCACTAAAATTTGAGAAAAACTGTCTTAGACCCTAAGACTAAAGAGTTTATTTGGAAGGTACTAAGTACAGATGAGAGCCATTCATTTCCTTGGGATTCCCAGTTCTTTTCAAAGCACTTATGGAGCAAGGAGTCTGACCTTTGAGACAAACCTGCTGGGGCAGATTTAAGGTAAGACTGATCCCTGCTGAGAATCCAAGCTCTGCACACAGACATAGACACACAGTTCCAATCTTAGCTCCCTCTCTTCCCTCCTGCCCTGCCCCCATTGTCCTTCAGCAGGACCCATGCTCCTAGGTAGTAGTGTGGTCTGCCCTCCTGCCCCCTACACACCGGGCTCAGGAGGACCTCACATTTACTGCTGGGGGATTAACACTTCAGATCAGAGCAACCCCAGCTCAGGGCTGCCCCTTGAGAAGGAAGGAGTGAGGGACAGAGCTGACTGTACGGAGATTTAGGTTCAGACTGGAAGCCACAAGTGCAGAGGAGCAAGAGGAGGAGGAGTGGAGGAAAGAGAGGAAGAAGCTCCAGCCAGGTTCCACGGGCTGCCGCTCCTGTGAAGGATCCCCTTTAGTGCAGAGATGGCCCTGGGCCCTGGGGAGCTCCTGGGCCTCTACTCTCCCTGCAGGACATCCTGGCATCGGCAGCACCAGCATGAGGAAGTAAATCAACCCATCAACACCATTCTATCGCCACAAATGAGGTCAGAAACGAGATGCAACAGCAGCCTTTCTACACATCAGGTACTGCACGCTGGGAATAATAACTTCATTTATTTCTCTGATTACCATATGTAGATAGGAAATCCCAGAGATTTTCAATAAACCACCCTCTGCAAGCTAACTTATCTTTCTGGTTTCCTCTATGCATCCATATTCTTGATACATAAATTTTGAGAATGCTTTTTTTTTTTTTAATTTCCCCACGGTCCAAAAACATTGTTTGGCAAAAAATCAAGGGCTGTTTCTACCATCTCGTGCAATCTCTGTCATTAGTTAACACGCAACTACAGGGATCCTTTATACCCACTACATACAAAACCTTAAAGGGCTGAATTGCACCTCAGATGCCAGTTCCCTCTTACCCACATCACCTCTTTTAACTAAAAAAGATCAGGTATTTAAATAAAAACTTCAGGCAAGCCTGGAAAAAGCAAAGTATTTCATCATTCCTGCAGACAGTAAAAGTGCTCCCTTCTCTCTAGGTCCTCAAGCTCTGTTACATGGACAGCCTGGGGGAAAGGGAGGGAGGGAGGGAGGACAGAAGGAAGAAAAGAAGGCAGGCGGGCAGGGTGCTAACAATGCCCTTGACATACTGCACTTTAAAAACAGGGGAGCCCCCTCCCCAGTTTACCTATAATAAAGCAAGCCGAGCCTCCATGCACTACATCTGGACATCAGGAAAACTTGCACGGGGAAAACTTTTGGGGGGAATGAAGGTGATTTCTGAGCAAGATTGCAGCTTATGTGACACTGGCATTTCTTTCCCACAATTCTTGCCCACAGGAAACACATCCTTTAAGAAACTGAATAAAATCAAGTTGGACCTTCTCAAAATCTGCAAGCTATCAACTTCCCAGGGAAGCTGGCACCCCCCCCCCCCCACCATCCAAAGCAAGCAGCGAGCCGTTCAGGCGAGGAGCCGTGGAAGGCAATCCGCCTTGAGTGCCGTTCCTAAGCCTGAATCCGACGCGGGGAGGGCGCGGTGGGAAACCAGGGAGAGGGCAAAGCCTCGGCTCCGGGAAACCGAACGCCCCTTCGGAATGTCGGCAGAGCGTCAGAACCCGGATCCCACCCCCTCGCCTACCTTCGGGCTCCGGCAGCAGCCGCGGGCGTCCTCCCCTTTGCTCCCTCCGCAGCAGCGGACGCGCGGATCCCGAGCAGCCCGGAGCTTGGGTCCCGCAGAGCGCTCGTGCCAAGCGCGGGTCTCGGTTACTTACCACGGGAGAAACGGGGGATTCAATCCAGTTTCCAGGCACCTGCGTCCCCAAAGGTTCCGGCCCCTGCTCAGCGTTCTCAGGCAGCTCTTTCTCCCGGCGAGGGGCGACCGAGGGGCCGGCGGCAGCTCCTCTCCGCTGCCCAGGCTGACGCTCCGGTCTCCGCCGCCGCCGCCGCCACACCGAGCGCCCCGCTATCCGCTCACCGCGCAGGGAGCAGGCCTGGCCGCCACCGCGCGGGGGAGGCGGATGGATGGAACCCAGAGCCGTGTCGCGGAAAGAAGGGAAAACTTTGATGTCGGAACCGCACACGCAGGACTGCGAAGACACCAAAACAAGTTGCGGGTACCGGGGCGGGCAGGGCGCTTTCACCAGCTCGGGGGAATCACGCCTCCCCAAAATCCGGGAGAGGAAGCTCCCCGCTCCTGGGGCGATCCCCGCGCGCCCTCGGCAGCTCCGGTCCTCGAGGCCGCCGGGAAAGCACAGGGCTGGGGAAGCACGGCGGGTCTTCTCCTGGGGCGCAAAGACCCAACGCGCCTCCCGCTGGAGAGGCGGCCGCGGACGTGGCGCCAACGGAGCGCGGGGCCGGGGCGCAGACGCGACTCCCCTCAGGCAAAGTAACTGCTACAAAGTGTGCCCCCTCCGGCGCAGGGACCGACACGGTCGCGGGCCCGAGCGGACGTCAGCACCCACGGAGCTTGCGGGGAGAGCGCGCACCGCTGCTCGCGCCCGGAGAGCGGCTGTCCCGGGGAGCACGCCGTGCCGGGGGCGCTGCGGGCCGTCAGCTCCCCGCGCCCGTCGTCCCCAGCCGTCCTCTGCTGCGGGAGCGCCCGCCGAGCCCAGCGGAGCCGAGCCGCGCGCAGAGCCGGGGGCCAGGCTGCGCGCGCGCACCCGCGAGTGGGTCGCCGCGGCGCTCCCACCGGGCTGTCGGGGAGATCACTGTGCTCTGTCGCTGGCCTCTGAGTCATCCCTCTGACCCATTCTGCGAAGTTAGTTTTAATCCACGGCGACGCCTGTTCGGCGAACGGAATTCGATGTCCAAGTCTGGAACCCCGTGCAGAGAACCGCACGTCTCACGCTCGCCCTCCAGGCCCCCTGCCTGGTCCGGCCCTGGTCCGGCCCTGGGCCCTCGCGAAGCCCCTCGAAGCGTCCCCGCGACCCGTGCTCTCGCTCAGAGATGTTTTCACGCTCGCGTGCCCAGTGGGAACCCAGGGGCCTTTCCTTGCACAGAGAAGTAGCATTTCTCAGACTCGTGTGCTACTCCAAGTGGCATTCTCTAAGGTCTCTGCTCTTTCCAGGTTGGCGAGGAATTAAATGCAAACGCGGGTATCATGAGGGAAAAAAAGAGTTTGCGTGAGAAAACTTATGGCCCCCAGCCGAGTTTTCCATTTCTTTTCCTGCCAGAACGTCCACGGTATTGTTAAGAGTGGGGCACAGCCTGAGACGGAGGTGCGAACCCACTCAGAGAGCGGGACCCACAGGCCCGCGGCCCCTCCCCAGGCTCCCCTTCAGGACAGACAGACGGGAGCAGCGGGGCACACTTGTTAGCGGTCCCGGCTCTGCGGGGCGCGCGGGGACTCGCTGCACCCGCGCCCTGGAAAGGGGTCCCAGACGGGCCCGCAACTCCCGCACCCGAGCCCCGGCGCTGCGGCCTCACCACGGTGCTCGGCCCGGGGCCGCAGTCCCTGGAAGGAAAACGCCAAGTCCGCCGCGGGGCACCTCCCCGTTCGCCCCACGCCGCGCGGCGGCCCCGCGGCCCTCCCTCTAGCGGCCGAGCGCACGAAACGCGCGGGGTGCGTGCGCGTGTGTGCGTGCGTGCCGCGTGCGCGCCCGTGCGCGTGGGGGCGGGGGTCCCCGCGAGCGCTCGCCGGCCTCTGCGGCGCCCCAGACCCCGCCTCCTGCCGGCGGGAACCTGCCCCGGGACGCCTCGGGTGGCCCTTCCGGAGCCGCGCGCTCCCCGCGCCCCGCGCTTCCAGGGTCTGAGCAGACGTTTGGCGGAGCGTCCGCTTCAAGCACCGCAAACTTGGGAAACTGGCAGCGGCCGCAGCGGGGGTGCCCTTGGTAGTCAGTCCGCCCAGTAAGAGCCCCGGGACCTGGCGAGCGGGAGGGGAGCGGGACGGGAACGGGCTTTAGGAAAACGTCAGTCCCAGGAATCAGCTCGTGTTCTCTGCGACCAGGCTTACCCTGAAGGTCCCTAAGAAGTCAGGAGAGTCATTTGTTGCGTAGGCGCCTACACCCCGCACTCTCGCTAGGTCCACGGCCTTGCAAACTTAGCGCTCCCTCCGAACGCTTTTGGGATGGGGAGGGCTTCGCCCCAGAACGGGCAGCCGACTGTCCCCCAGCCCCGCTGAGCGGCCGCGGACGTCAGGAGTCACCCCTCGTGACCCGATCCGGCGAGCTCAGCCAGACTCAGGGTACTGAGCAAGGGGTGAGCAGGGACCCAGGTGGGGACGCCGGCGCGCCCACGTCTCCGGCACGGCCGAGCCCGCCGGGAAGGCGCTGGCACCCCGTTCCTGCCCGGAGGCACCGGGTGCCGGCCCGGCTCGGAGGAGGAAGGCGGCACCTGCACGCCCTGGAGACCGATCTTCACGGGCCCCACGGCCACACTCGGCGGCGCCCTCGGGCGAGCGCACCCGGCCGGCACCCGCGCGTCCGGCCGCCGGGTGCGAAGGCCGACCCAGCCGCGGCGACCCCCAGCCTCTGCGCCCCGGGTTCCCGCGGCCACCTCCGCGCGGCCTCCCAGGCAGAAAGGAGCGCGGCAGGCGCCGCAGGCCGGGGCGCCCGGAAGCTTCTCCCGCGGACCGAGAGAGGGCGCGCCCCGCGAGCACAGCCACACCGCGCCCACGGGAGGGTGCGCCCCGCCCGCGCAGCAGAGGGGCCCGCACACCCTGCGCGGAGAGCTCCCCGCGGCGCCGAGGGGGCGGGGGAACTGCGGCCCGGGCTCCCCGCACACCGCGCGGGTGTCCCGCAGGCCCGAGCGCGGGTGCTGCGCAGGAACGCTGCTGAACGCGGGAGGCCGCAGTGTGCGGTGCCCGCCCCCGCTTTTCCCTCGGGGGAGGCTGGTCCGTTTCCCAGCGAGCTCCCCGCTCCCGCTGCTTCCTTTGAATCGGACCTGGATTCCCCTGCGCCCCGCCCCGGCAGCAGGAGGCCTTAAATTCTCAGGAACAGGCTCCTGAACACTTGTTATTTTCTGTTTGTGTGAGGGGATATCTCATTATGGCTTTGATTTGCATTTCTCTAATTACCGATGTGGAGCATCTTTTCATATACTTAAATTCTCCTTAAAATATGAATTTCACCAGGAGGTCATGACTTCTTCCTACTCCATATTAATTAAAAAAATATATATATATTTTTTTTATTTGACAGAGAGAGATCACAAATAGGCAGAGAGGCAGGCCCGAGAGCTCAAGCGAACACACTTCCTCTTGAACAAGCCCCCAGGGAAGCACTTTCTTTGAAGGTGCTCCTTATCAGAGCAGGGCGGGCTGGCTTCCTTAGTCTCTTGCTTTGACAAGTCAGACACACAGGTGTAGTATTGGGTAGACTCACAATTATTCTCGCTTCTATAAGCTAATCAATACATTTTCGTGAAACTATCTTGATGTAATACATAGAAAAGTTACATGTTAATATTACTTAATTAAATTGACATGATAGTAAACAATATTGAATTTCCATGTATTATAACCTAATTTTGTTAAAATTTAAAAACAAATCATTTCCTTTCATATAAGAAAAGCTTACCTAAAACATTAAAATAGAAATACTATCCTTAAAATATTCCGTTAAGAATTCACTTTATGTATGTTGATATTCTTATACATTAAATTATAACTTAGTGATCCAGATGAAGAATGCTAAAAATAAATCTCAAAAAGCTTATTAGAGAAATGGCAAGGAGTTTGGAGGAAAATATTTAGGGAAATATTCTGTAACTGAAAATGTGTGGTTTGATTATATAGATATATTTTTAAAGTTCATAGTACAGTCAACACTGTATTATTTTTAATTATGGTAAAAACATGTAAAATTCACCATCTTAAGCCCATTTCAGGTATACAGTTGAGTAGTACATTCTGTGTACTACTCAGTCATGTAGTGGACGTAAACAGACCTCCAGAACTTTTCCATCTTGCAAAACCGTTAAGTCTACACCCATGAAGCCACTTCCCCTCTCCCAGCCTCTGCCTGTGCCTCTGCACAAGTACAGAAGAAAAGCCATTTTGGGATGCAGCAGGAAGGCCATAACTGAGAGCCTGGAGATGGCTCTCACCGCACACCAAGCCAGCTGGGCCTCCATCTTGGGCTGCCCAAGCTCCAGATGCATTTAAGGGGCTTCTGTTGTTTCAGACACCCAGCCTGTGGTATTTTGTTATGGCAGCCTGAGCAGACTAATAAATATGCTAATTCTATTTGAAAACTTTTATTAGGAAACACCACACTGTTTACCATAGCAGCTGCACCAGTTTACATTCCCAGCAAATGTACGAGGGTTCCAATGTCTTCACATCCTCATGAACACTTGTTATCTTGTTTTATCGATAACAGCCATTGTATCGGGTGTGAGGGGATATCTCATTATGGTTTTGATTTGCATTTCTCTAATTGGCGATGTTGAGCATCTTTTCATATACTCATTGGCCATTTGTTTGTCATCTTTGGATAAATGTCTGTTCAAGTCTTTTGCCCATTTTTTATCCGGTTGTTTGTTTTTTGTTGTTGTTGCGTTATAGGAGTTCTCTATATTTTCTAGATTAACCCCTTATCAGATACATGATTTGCAAAACTTTCTTCCATTCCAGCAGTTTCCTTTTTACTTTGTTGATTGTGTCTTTTGAACAATAATTTTAAGTTTGACATGTGTGTATCTTTATATTAAACTATATCTTGTCTCAAAGATAGCTTTCAAATTTTGGAAATTCACATGTAACCAATGAAATTCTCCTTAAAATATGAATTTCACCAGTTAAGTCATGACCGACTCCATATTAATTAAAAAATAATATATATATATTTTTTGTTTGACAGAGAGAGATCACAAATAGGCAGAGAGGCAGGCAGAGAGAGAAGAGGAAGCAGGCTCCCCGCTGAGCAGAGAGCCCGAAGTGGGGCCGATCCCAGGACCCTGAGATCATGACCTGAGCGGAAGGCAGAGGCTTTAACCCACTGAGCCACCCAGGAACCCCATCCTACTCCATATTAATATGAAAATTATTGCTTTAACGTGTTCTATATTTCAAAACACTATTTGTGGCTTATTTTACTTATTACTGAACTGTCGATGGTGATGATCTCCTACTTTTTTCAAATGTTTTGAAAGTTTAATATACTTCACATATTAGAGAAAAGTAATATATTTGTATAATGAGAGATCTGATTGTTTTTAAAGTTACTATAAAATATCCTATATATAAAGTGAAATATTTGTATTTATTTATTTTTACTGTAATGAAAACTTCAAGCAATCCAACTTTTTAAAGAAAGGAAAGGTCCTTTTGATAAAAATAATAAATGCAGTTTATGTGTGTTGAATTGTGGGTGCCATTAAACTTCCAAGAGATCATTCTTTTGTACCCCCAATTGGGCCACACGTACACATAAGATTCATATTTTAACACTTCCAAATCCATGTAGAACTAATATGTTCTTGACTGGACAACCTTGTGTTCTCTCCAAAGTAATTCTTGTAATCACTAATTTTACATTTTGTTTGAAAACTAGATAATCCAAATATGTGAATGATTATATAAGACTTAGGACCTCACTTAATGGATAAGCGTATTTTTATGTATCTTTTATACTACAGTTGTGTTAACTATATGCATAAAAGCTTAGAGGAGGGAAGAAGTAGACTATAGTCACTGGTTCATATCCGAATGTAAAACTATCTAATGTGCTGTGTTCTAGGTAAGAGATCTCACTGAGGTTTGACTGAAGTATTAAACTGTATTTACGTATATGTTTACAGTAGGTTTGGACTGTATTTTGTTTGAGACTTTGCGCTCCCTAATTTTAAAAAATGCAGAGACCTTTGCCTATCTGTTAACCTATGTGTTTAGTCTCCTAATTAATGTCAGGTCTTTCAGAGACACCCTTAGGCCATGAACAGCAAAATCTTGACTCTTCTGGTGAGAAAGGAAACAGGAAGATCTGTGAGCAACCATGGGTTTTTGTAAATGGCACTTCTAAAAATCTTCTGCAGGAATTGGCGTGTTCTCTTTCTTTGTTTCCTACTTAGGAGACACAACCTGTTTTCTTTTTGGACAGCCATCATGGATTCACTATCTCTAGCAAAGCCCAGGAATTCTTAGAGAAACTAAAATGCTATGTAAACTTATACAGATGCCATTACTAGAGGTAAATACAATCAAGAAGGATCATTACTGCACATCACGTTGGCAGCAATAGCTGATTCGAGATGATTAAAATGATACTGAATAAAACACTAGATGCAGAGACTGTTTTCAGTAAGTATAATGTGCAGATAGAATGTTACGGGAAAGTTACCTTCTGGTTCACATTGGGTACTTGGGAGATCCCGTTCACTAGCAGTGAGTGCTATCAAAGGGAAAATGATTTCTTATTTATCAACAAATCTTTCATAAGAAAATCTGTTCTCTACTCTTTATAACTACTGTATAAATTCCTGTTTAAGTCAGTTACAATGTTCATATCTACACATGCAGCCATTCACCCATTTATTAATATCAAAATGTCCCAACATTAATGGTGTCCAATGGTTATTTTTACATATTGATTATCTGGACTGGGTGAAATCTTAATAAACTATTATTGCAGTCTAGCCTCTACCCAGGTCTGATCAAATCACTTTAGGAAGAGGCCCGGGGAAAATCAAACTTCCTTAGGATTTTCTCAGGTGCTTGAGAAGCAGACTCTCTTTGAGTCTACTTAAAAATTCTTATGGGATTGGAACTAAGTTACCAAGGTTATTAGGAAAAAAAGAAAAAAAAA
>JAQQSY010005151.1:0-11847 GCA_028646535.1 Procyon lotor | reverse complement strand
AAAGGACTTTGCAAGTTTCTACAGCAGCATTCTACCAGTCTGTTGTGTGTCCTTGAACTTGCCAAGGGCTTTCTGAGAAGACATCATTACTTCCCTCCAATTTTATTGTGATTTTTTTAAAATTTATTTTTACTTTTTCTTTTAGGTTTTTATTTAAATTCCAGTTAGTTAACGTACAGTGTAATATTAGTTTCAGGGGCACGATACAGTGATTCAGCCATTCCATACATCACCCAGTGCTCATCACGAGTGCACTCCTTAATCCCCATCACCTATTTCCCCCATCCCCTCCCCCACCTCCCCTCTAGTAACTAAAAGTGTGTCCTCTATAGTTAAGAGTCTGTTTCTCGGGACACCTGGGTGGCCTAGTGGTTAAGCATCTGGCTTTGGCTCAGGTCATGATCCCAGGGTCAAGATCCCAGCCCGCATTGGGCTCCCTGCTCTGTGGGGAGCCTGCTTTTCCCTCTCCCACTCCCCCTGCTTGTGTTCCCTCTCTCACTGTCTCGCTCTGTCAAATAATAAATAAAATGTTTAAAAAAAAAAGAGTCTGTTTCTTGGTTTGCCTCTCTTGCTTCCCTCCAATTTTAATCAAACTGGGAACATAAAACAAATGCATATGAAAGCACAGGTTGTCTACAGCAATGCATGAGTGAAGGGAATTTGTGTGGTTTAGTCGCTTGGGGACACAGGGAGTCAGAGAGCAGAAGAATGTGTGCTATGGGATTAGCCAGAGAAGGACAGTCCTATTAAATAAATGGATCTCAAGAAATTTCTTGGACTTGAAATGTCCCAGCTCTGACCAGGATGCCCAAATAAATTATCACAAAGATTCTTGCTGAATATCTCCAGGGCCTATGACCTGTGAAGCTTACTATCTGCAAAGTGCCTTACCCGTGTTACACTCTTTAATCCTGAATCCACCATCACTGAAAGGCACGTCCTAACACCACCCCTATTGTTCAGGTGAGGAAACTGAGACCCAGAGAGGCAAATCACCTTGCCCGAAGTGACAGAACTAGGAAGTGGCCTGTGATATTAACCCCTACTCTCTTAATAGCTAGAGAGTAAATGCTCAGTAACTGTAGAGCCTTCCATTCAAGCAGAAAAGCTATTAGAAGTCTCAGCATTAACCTAATACTTCTGCAAATGCAACAACCGCTTTGAAACCCAGATATTTGGTTTGGAAATCTCAGTGATATTGGTACATTCCACAACACAACAATTACACAGAGGATTTTCAGGGAACTATTACCGTTCAGGATATTTGCCAATTAAATGTTGAAGGGTCTTCTCTGAACATCCCATTCAGTTTATAATGCTCATTATAATAAGCAGAGTTTTGGCAACATTTTTCTTTCCTAAATAGAATGTCTGATTCTGCCTACTTATGTCAACAGAGGTTAGGTCTGATGCATACAACCTGATTTCTGGATATGGTTTTTGCCCCTTCTGAACCTGCAAGAGGTACAGCTAACATCCACAGGAGTTGGACGTATTACGCAGTGACATTTTGGAATAATTCAAGAAAGGCTTACCTTTTACTGAGGTTTCATTTAAAGTGATCCAGTGGTCCCTGCTGGAGACCACCTCCTGGACTGAACCCCAGCCGGATAGAGCATCGGGATTAAGTAACACCAAGATGCTGAGATTCTCACTCTTCTCGCAGCATTAGGAATGTGTTTTATTGTCTTCTTATAGCCACTCACACATCGTGTTTGAGCCCCATTATTATAGTTAATATATTACACAAATCACTTGGATTTTTCTTTTTGGTATATTGCTATTAAAGTGTCCCTTACGCAAAAACGCGTAAGTAATGCAACCTAAAATATATAGCTAACAAACCAGAGAGAGTCCTTACCCCAGATAAATTCTCACGTGGGTACACAAGGGAACACACACAAGGACGGCTCTGGCAGCACTGTGGCGTCTGGGACCTGGAAGCAAGGTGGGTGAACACCGCTGCGGGTGTGGACGGGGAGAATGTGGTGGAAACAGACTGGAACACTCCGCAGCAGACGGATGGAGTGAAATGCGGATGGAGCAATGTGGATGGAGTGAAAGATTAACTACCAGAATGCGGTGCGATGCATTTACATAAAAAAGTACAGGCATAAAGAGCAGCAAAACACATTTTTGTAAGAAGGCATCTGAACATGAGGATATAGTGTACCTGCATTCGAGCGTATTAGGACGGTTGCCCGTGGTGAGGGTAAGAAATTTGGAGGGAGAATGGAGTAAAATGGAATAAATACACAAAATGAGAGAGGGCCTTGTGTGGACCAAAGAAGACAGTGTACTATGAACTGATGAGTGTGACGAACTCAGCTCTGCGTCTGAGATCCAGAACCCAGAAAAGTACATTTAACCCAGAAAGGCCTTAGCCTTGGGTGCTCAGCCCCGTGGCTCCTGAGTGAGGTGTTTGAGAAAAGGTTAATGATTACTGGGTGGGTTTCTTAAGCTTCTTGGATGTGCTTGGATGCTCTTTAGGCCAGAGGCTCTCAACCTTGGCTGCCCAGGAGAGACACCTGGGGAGAAGTAAAAAAATTCCCATTGCTGGGCCCCACCCCCAGAGCTCCTGTGATGGGCCTGTGGTGAGGCCCAGGCATCTGTATTTTTCCAGAGCTCCCCAGATAATTCCAAGGTGTATCCAGGATTGAGAACCATCGCTTTAGGCTCTTGCCTTTTCCTTTCTAGTTGCAAATGTTGCATTCTTTGGCATTGGAAAAGAGACTACTGAAATCAGATAATTCTCCTTTTGCCAAACATTAATCTCATGGTTAAGAGAGAGCACCAAAGATAGCATAATTCACATATTCATTTGATTATACAATTAAAACTTTTGGCTGAGCCACTGTGCGTGCTTAGGGTGGGTATTGCATAATTCTAGGGGATGTATCTGCAGTGTAGTTTATGCAAATGGAGCGCATTCGAGTTGACCAGTGCACAACCTGCTCTGTTAGACATAGCAGCCCATGTGCTACACACTGGACTAAGTGTCTGGGCTACATTGCTGAACAAGATGACATGGCCTCCAGGGAAGGTGGTCACAATGGGATTTCCATGAAGCGTGGCTGTGCAATGGTGGGAGGGGCACTTAGGACCCCAGGTCAGAGCCCCTCACCCAGAGTAGGGGTCATGGAGGGCTTGCTGGAGGAATTGAAATTTGGATCAAAACCTGAAAGACGGGGCACCTGGGTGGATCAGTTGTTAAGCGTCTGCCTTCAGCTCAGGTCATGATCCCAGGGTCCTGCGATCGAGGCCCACATTGGGCTCCCTGCTCAGCAGGAAACCTGCTTCTCCCTCTCCCATCCCCCATGCTTGTGTTCCCTCTCTCACTGTCTCTCAATCTGTCAAATAAATAAATAAAATCTTAAAAAAATAAACACATGAAAGATAAATACACAGGATGGTTAGGAGTGTGAGAGAAGAACAGTGCTGTCCACCAAGAGGAACATCCCTGAAAGGGTAGAGAGATTTTACTGTGCTCATAAATACAGCATCCATTCCTGATTAAAACCCTTCAAAGTATAGGGATAGAGGAAACATTCCTCAACTTCATAAAATCCATCTATGAAAAGCCCACAGCAAATATCATTCTCAATGGGGAAAAGCTGACAGCCTTCCCTTTGAGATCAGGAACACGACAAGGATGCCCACTTTCACCACTCTTGTTCAACGTAGTACTAGAGGTCCTAGCAACAGCAATCAGACAACCAAAAGAAATAAAAGGTATTCAAATTGGCAAAGAAGAAGTCAAACTCTCTGTCTTCGCAGATGACATGATACTTTATATAGAAAATCTAAAAGACTACACCACCAAATTACTAGAACTCATACAGCAATTCAGTAATGTGGCAGGATACAAAATCAATGCGCAGAAATCAGTTGCTTTCTTATACACTAACAATGAAAATATGGAAAGGGAAATTAGAGAATCAATTCCATTTACTATTGCACCAAGAACCATAAGATACCTGGGAATAAACCTAACCAAAGAAGTAAAGGATCTGTACTCAAGGAACTACAGAACACTCATGAGAGAAATTGGAGAAGACATAAAAAGGTGAAAAAGCATTCCATGCTCATGTATCAGAAGAATAAATACTGGGATGCCTGGGTGGCTCAGTCGTTAAGCGTCTTCCTTCGGCTCAGGTCATGATCCCAGGGTCCTGGGATCGAGCCCCACATCGGGCTCCCTGCTAGGCAGGAAGCCTGCTTCTCCCACTACCATTTCCTCTGCGTGTGTTCCCTCTCTCGCTGTGTTTCTCTCTGTCAAATAAAATAAAATAAAATAAAATAAAATAAAATAAAATAAAATAAAATAAAATAAAATAACCTTAAAAAAAGAAGACGACGACGACGAAGAAACACTGTTAAAATGTCTATACTGCCCAGAGCAATCTATACTTTCAATGCCATCCCAATCAAAATTCCACCAACATTTTTCAAAGAGCTGGAACAAACAATCTCAAAATTTGTATGGAACCAAAAAAGACTCTGAATTGCTAAGGAAATGTTGAAAAAGAAAAACAAAGCTGGGGGCATCATGTTGCCCAATTTCAAGCTTTACTACAAAGCTATTATCACTAAGACAGCTTGGTACTGGCACAAAAACAGACATATAGACCAGTAGTCTCTACCAGAGTAGAGACCCCAGATATGGACCTGAAAGTCTATGGTCAAATAATCTTTGAAAAAGCAGGAAAAAATACCCAGTGGAAAAAAAGACAGTCTCTTCAATAAATCATGCTGGGAGAATTGGACAGCTATATGTAGAAGAATGAAACTCGACCAAACTCTTACACCATATACAAAGATAAACTTGAAATGGATAAGAGACCTCAATGTGAGAGAGGAATCTATCAAAATACTAGAGGAGAACATAGGCAGTAAGAACATAGGCAGTAACCTCTTTGACATCGGCCACTGCAACTTCTTTCAAGACATGTCTACTGTGCTCATAATATAACAAAGGAGCTGAAAGAAAGAGAGTGAGTTTGATCGGTGGGGGCAGAAACAGGTACTCTAAAGCGAAGTGGGGTCTGGCTATAAAAGGAGTTGTGGGCCAAGTTAAGAAGTCTGGGCATTATCACATGGATACTGGAGAATAAAATAATCAAATATGAGACTTAGATCATTCTGGCAACAAGTACAGTTGAGGCTTGAGTTCCACTCAAGGGGAGGAGCTTAATAAGTGGGGAGGCAAGAGTAGGCACAGAGGACTAGTTATAAGACTATCATGCAGATTGGGATGAGGTGGGGTGTCTTGGACAAGGCCTGAGAAAGAAGAGAAATGGACACATGTGAACAATATCCCAGATTGAGAGAGGACATGGAGACTGCCCAAGGGATAGGGTTGATACTAGACAGAGGTGAGGCCATTCACTGAGGTAAGGCACAGAAAAGAGGAGAAGATGGGATGGAACAAGGCAAGGAAAGATGGTGATTTTGCTTGAACATGTTGGTTTGGGGGATGGCTAGACTTGCAGACCGAGTTCCTGGAAAATAGGCTCTGATGAAGGTTGACGAACAGGGTATTTCTTAGGGTATGCTGTTGAGCAGAACACAGAAAGGAGGGGGAAGAAACAGAAGTGGGCAGAGGGAGAGACCGAGCTGCAAGGCAGGCTGTGGCAGAGTATATTCTCCAAAGATGGCCACACCAACTTGTGACCCATCCCGAATGTTCTTCTTACAATGAACTTGATGCTCCTCCATTAAAAGGTGGGGTCTATACTCCACATTCTTGAACTTGGGGGTACTTTTTAAATTGCTTGATCAGAGTGATGTTGCATGACTTCTGAGGCGAGGTTATAAAAGGCAATATGGCTTCTGCCTGGCTTCCCCTCTTGCCATATGCAGTTTAGGAACCAGAGTCAACAAGTAAGAAGTCTGGCTTCCCTGAAGGCTCCATGTTGCCATTCTCTAAAGCCGTTAGTTTTTGGGATAGTTTGTTACACAACATTAGAAAACCAGGCCATCAACTCACCTCTCAGGTAGCTTTAGAAGTAGGATGGCATTTCAGAGCTGTTTCACGCTGGACCAAGATGGCAGAGCTTTATATACCACACTGATTCATGATTGGATGTGGCAACTGGACAAGAAGGGTCTTTTCAACAGAGATAATCCTGCGCGGGGGCGGTGGGGGGGGGCATAGCTGAAGGCTGGATGTGGACAGCACTCTCTGTAGCTGGGGTAGAAAGTATGTCCCTGAAGGGCCATCTGGGCAGCACCTTCCCGTGACAGCCAAAGCCAAGGAGCTATCAGGCCAACTACACAGTCTAGAGCCTGGGCATGGTACTAGGAAATAGTAACCTGTGGCTTCTGTGCCTGTGGTCTGAGAACTGAGACCTGAGAACACCCTGCACTGAATCATCTGAAGGCAGCCCCCTCCCCTGACCTGACAGATCAGCGCTCAGGGTGATGAGCGATCTCCTTCAGATCACTAACATTGAGAATCTCTGGATAAAGATGATATCAGAAGCACGGGGGAGTCGATGAGGTAGTCAGGGAGATGATACAGGATGAAATGAGAACCCTAGAACACCACCATTGGCCAAGGAGAAGGGGTAAGAGTAGGGAACACAAGTGGTTTCTGGAAGGAGTGGGCACTAGTAGCAAATACAGACGCTGAGTCCAAGAAGGGTGAGAACACTGGAGTATTTATTGGGTTTGGCAACAAGGACGTTCTTGTTGGCTCTAGTCAGGGTGGTTGTTGATCACGTTGGGGAGCTGGGGAGAGAGGCATCCTGAGCTGCTTCCTAGCTGAGGTTCCTGGGGCAGAGGAAGGGACCAGAACTATGAAAGACACCTGGAGGATTAAATGAGGGTTGTCTTGGGATGGGCCCTCTGCTCAGAGCAGAAAGGGGCTGACAACAAAGGCAGCGCAGAGTAAGAGAAGAAAGAGTAAGTGAGTTGAGTAGCTAATGGTAAGACCATAATCCATCAGGAAGACAAAGGACCAGCTAAAGGAGCTAAACTCAGGGAAATATTTATTATCAAATACTCTTCAGGGTTTACACAAACCAGGGCAATTCAGAGGGTCTCATTTAAATAGTCCCATTAACAGCCAGGAGAGCCAATGTGTTTGGAATCAACAGAATTTGGTTGCGTTCCTGGCACACAAAGTAAGTGGCTTTTCCTTGGAAAGCCTCTTAACTTCTCGAAGCGTTCATTTACTTATCTGTAAAATGGAGACAATTATGCCTGACTCTACTTTGCTTCAAGGACTATGGCTCATCCGTTCATTGAGTGAGCGTTTACTAGGCTTTGCCATGAGCCAGACAGCACACTAGAGGTGAGCAGGGACCAGCACGGGCCGGCCCGTCCCCTCCCGGAGCTTGCGCTCTAGTGAGAGAGATTGATGTTAAATCCACTGTAACAGTATTGACATCACTGCAGTTGTGGTCAGGGCCACAAGGCAGAGGAAAGACAAAGGACGTGAGATGCAGAGTAGAGCCTAAGACAGAGCAGGGGCCGGAGGAATGGTATCCACACCCATCTCACCACTGGGAAGGTATTTAATGGCATCATGCTCGGAAAAATTGGGCAAAGAGATACTTTATATTCAGCATCTGCAGCTTCCCTCTCTCTGCTGTTTTCCCCACCTTCCCCTCCTGGGGAACTGTGGTATTTCACATTTTTCTTATCAAAATTGGTACTTAGCACCATTAAATACATCCGGGAAGAAGTGAGCAGAGCGGAACCAGAGGACAGAGGGCATTATTTCTCGGCCCTCAAAAGTACACGTGAAGTTGGAGGACCACGTGACTTGAAATGTAAACTTACTCTTGACATTTTTATACATAAAAACGAAGGCTTTAAAATTGTTTTCTCCTCATGCTTTCATTTATTAGAAATGGCACAAAGATGCTTTCTTGTGATGGTAATCTGTGCGGTATATTGGCGCCTCTTCCAGTTTTTTTTGAATTTTTGAAGTAATGTTGACATAAAGCTGACTCACTTGGCAGGAAAGTTTGCCAGTGTGAGTCAGGAGTGAGTAGGAGAGATTTTACAACTTACCTGCCGGAGGAAGAGTCACTGCTCATAGCCCCCATTGGGGGAGCATGTTCATACCCAGCACAACTCGGGGACATACTAACTCCACTTTACCCAGGGGATTTGATACCCTGCACAACTTGGCGACATACTAACTCCACTTTACACCTGAGGAGATGGAGGCTCAGATGTTTACAGAGCTCGCCCAAGGCCTCAGAGGTGTGACTTGACCCAGGCCGTAGGTTTCCCGAGGCCCAGGCCACCACACCAAGCTGCGTCTGGAAGAGGAGGAAGCCGGGATGTCACTGTGGCACGGGGTGGGCCCTGGGACGAGGTCAGCCGAGAGGCTCCCAGCTTCCGCCCCAACTGCCACTCACTCGACACACGCTTGCCCGCTTCAGTGGCCTCCAGTCCCTCACACATAAGTGACATGGAGTCAAGGGCAGTGTGACCAGGCTCTGAGGAAGACAGCGGGGTGGCTAATGTGAGCCCAGGCCTGGGAAAATGCTGACTGGGCTGAACCCGGAAAGGAGTCTGGGCAGGTTCGTACAGCTGCAGTAGCTTTGCCAGAAGTATGTTGTGCAGGTGAGAGAGAGGAGAGAGAGAGAGAGAGTAGGAATGTGTGTGTGTTTGAGAAAGCGCGTGTGAATGGAGGAGTGTTCTAGAAGCTGGTGAGTATTCCACACATAGATTCATTGGAGAGCTGGCGTACCTAAGACTGGTTCCTGAGTTTGTTCCTGTGTGTAAGTGTCTGAGGGGACGTGTGAGTTGTGTGTGGCAAGTCTGTGTGTGTGTGTGTGCGTGTGAGAGACATTGTGTTTGTGTGTGTATGAAGACCATGACTGAAAAAGTTCAGAAATCAAGGTGCTATTTAGCTGCCCTGGGTACCTCGAGGCATACTCGCTCCTGAGTGACTAGGACTCCAGTTTAATTTTCTTTAAGGGGGAATCTGAAGGAACAGAATCCCAGCATTACCGGAGCCACTAATCCCTGGGAGTGAGATTCCTACACACCAGCAGGTATTATTTAGAGCCCTTCTCAATTAGCAATCATAACACCTGAAGCTTTGAACAGTTGTTGTATGTTTATCTTTCTCTTCAAGTTCACTCTGTTGGCTCTCGTAGCCAGCCAAGTTCAAATAACCTTCCGTCTGGCAGCCGCGAACACAAGGCCCCCAGCCCCCACCCCAGAGCTGTTACAACCAGACGGAGGTTGGAGCTGATTTCCATGATCTCTGTGTGTGTTCTTCTGCCTTTTTAATTGTGCATTAAGATGTGCTTACTTCCGCCAAGGATTTGAGGTAGCTTACAATATTAAAAACATACACCCGACAAAAATGCTTCAGAAACAAAAAACTCAGATCTAACCTCAAGCCACAGGAGAAGAAAGCTGTTCTGGGGTGTGTTCTATTGCTTAATTTTCACAGATGGTAAAAGAGACACATCCGAACCGGGTCACGGTTAACACTGAGCCGCCAGGAGTTATCCTGTCTGGATTTTAATTATTGTGTTGTTTGCTTCAGTGTCCCAAGCCTCGCTTTCCCCATCCCTAGAAATGGGAACAACGATAGTACCTACCGCATCGGATTGAAAATCAAATAAAATAACGTATATAAAGTGCTTAACACGGTGCCTGACACGAGTAAGCAATCAATTCACTTGTGTTGTCAATTTTACTACCATTGTGGAATTTTAATTACACCGATGTTGCCTCTCTTTTGGGTTGTGTGCCCAGATCTAGGTCGGCCTTCTCCCTCTTTGGCCCCCTGTGAAGACAGGTAACGTGAATGAATGTGTTACTGGAGTCCTGTCACCCGGTAGCCCTGAAGTGGACACTGGGGACTGCTCCTGCACAAGCAAGCAGTAAGGTTTGGCTTGAGGGCTCTGCATTCACCAGCCGTGCCTTCAGCTGCAGGTCAGGCCCACTGAGACTATTCTGGTGGCATAGTCCTAGAAGACCCACGGGCCTCTTTCCGGGCCAACTCAAGCTCTGTTGCTTGCTGAGAAACAATTGCTCTTCAGAGGAACTGGGTCAGAGAACACGGGTAGCCTCTTTGGTGGACACAGCCTGTGGCACAAATGCCTCCATGTGGGTTCTGCACTCCACCCAAAATACCTAGACACACAGCCATCATGTCCATTATTTTTTAATTGTCATCAGTGGCCAAGTGAGAGATGATCTGTTAGTCCCCAAATATAATTAAATACTCGGGAGAATCCCACTGAGCCCTCCCACCACCTCCCAGCTAACCCTTGGCTTTGCCCCCGTTCCCCAGATTCCTGAGGCCAGGGTCACCTGGACAGGCAAGTGTGTGTAGATCTTACCCCAAGAGCTAGCAAGATAATCCTGCCCGGTATTTGTTTTCCATGTGGATGTCTCCCGTTCTCTCCCTCCGGCCAGTAAGATGGGCTCAAGGGCTACACTGGTTCATTTGTTATCTCTGTGTACCCATCCCCGTCTCTCATCCTCTGGTTTACTTAGCACCTGGCACATAGTAGGTACTCTATAAATGTCTGTTGGATCAGAGTATGAGTATAAAAGCAAGTAAGCAATGGAACACACTATTTCACAGAGAAAATGTCAAAGCAGAAGTAGACCTCAAGGGCCGCCCGGTCGGCTCAGTCGGTTAAATGTCTGATTTCAGCACAGGTCATGATCTCAGGGTCCCGGGATCAAGACCCGCATTGGGCTCCCTGCTCAGCGGGGAGTCTGCTTCTCCCTCTCCCTCTGCCCCTCCACATGCTTGTGCTCTCTCTCTTTCTCTCTCTCAAATAAATAAATAAAATCTTAAAAAAAATGAAGTAAACCCAAGAGGTCATGAGGTCGAGCACCCACACATAACAGGCAGGGACACGGAGGCTGTGGCTCCCGGAAGGCGTGCAGAACCTCAGCGGCAGGACTGGAATCCAGGTGCCCCACTGTCTCTGTGCTGTTTCTCATTCACCTTCTCAGTCTCATCTCCTGTTCTTCTCAGGGACAGTCTGCGGGGGGTCTGTTAGCCCCACCTCTCCCTGAAGTCACCAGTTCATTAACTAGCTTACAACTTAGCCTAACCTCACAAAAAACCAAATCAATAAATATTGATTGAATGCCTACTATGTCGCCGGCCAGGTGACAGTGAGGGAAGGCAGGAAGCACAGAAGAGAGAAGCTGTGTGCAGCTTATCTGTCTTATTAATGGTCAGCCTGACACCCCAGGTTCACATTCAGGAGATAGTCCTGAGAAGGCAACAGGCATGCCTGTGGGCTTTCGGCTGGGAAAGATAAGGTGGGGAGGTCTTGGCTGGCTCTGGAGAGAGCCCCTTTCTCCCTGAGGCAAGATAGAGTGGAGGATGTTGTGTAAATAATGAGTCCAAAACTACACCCTGTTCATGCCCCAGAATTCCAAGAATGATTAAACCTAACTATAGCTCCAGGATAAACAGAAATTTAACATTGCAATTGCCCATGCACTTTCCCTTCATCTCTGTCCTTCTCTGTCACACACGCATGCACACACACAATGTGGAGATCTGCTACCTCCTAACCAGTCCATAAGGAAGGCAGTTTAGTCTGATAGAAAGGTAACACTGGGTGCACTCAAAAGACGTGACTGCTGTCCCTGCTCAGGCACTCTTTCACTGTGGTCCTGGCTTCCTAAGTGCTCCAGGGCCCTACTTGCCCATTTCTTTAAAGTATAATACCAATATCATTATTTATCTGCTTTACAAGGATGCTATGATTACACAGCCTCATAAATATAAACAATCCTTAGAAGTGGAACTACTGGGGTACCTGGGTGGCTCAGTCGTTAAGTGTCTGCCTTTGGCTCAGGTCATGATCCTGGGGTCCTGGGATTGAGCCCTGCATC
>JAQQSY010005150.1:0-11847 GCA_028646535.1 Procyon lotor | reverse complement strand
TTTTTTTTTAAAAGATTTACTTATTTATTTGTCAGAAAGAGACTGAGAGAGAGAGAGAGAGAGAGAGCACAAGCAGGGGAAGCAACAGGCAGAGGGAGAAGCAGGCTCCTCACTGAACAAGGAGCCCAATGATGCGGGACTTGATCCCAGGGCCCTGGAATCAGGACCTGAGCCGAAGGAAGATGTTTAACTGACTGAGCCACCCAGGTATCCCTCTAGTATGTATTTCAGATGCCATTTTCCTTCCGAAACGCTTTCTGAATGTAAGGTAATAGAACTAATGACACGTTGAGTCTTACATCAGTTAATTAGAGTACAAAATAGAAGACAAAATCTGTATCATTAATTCACTCATGAGTTCAAAAAGAATTTACTGAGCACTAACTACACACTGGGCAATAAGTTAGGATAACAAAAATGTTATCCTTGCCTCACGTCAGTTATACCATATTGGGAATGACAGAGTAAAAACCACAATTGAATTTTTGTGTGATAACCGAAATAAAGAAATGTGTTTGGATATAACATAAAAAAGAACATGGTTAACAGTGTCTCACTTGTAGATTAGTCAGAAAAAAATTCACACAGATATATAAGATTGCTGCCAGTTTTGCAGCATTTTTCTGATTACAGAGACTTTAGCGTCAATCATATCCCTGGCCTGATGACTACTGTTCATGATTCTGCAACTTGAACATAATTTACTACTTCACTGTATCTGTTTTCTCACCAAATTGCTATAGCATTTAGATTAGTTGATACATTAAGAATTTAGCATATTATCAAATTTATGGTAAGCCATCTGTAAAATCACAGGCTGTTTTTTTTTTTCATAGAAATCAAACATCATAATGATGGCATTCTATCTAAAAGAAATATGATTTGCAAACATATGAAAGCATGAAATATCATGGCGATTTCAAGAAACTGTTAGTAATTTATCAAGATTTGAGCATTAGATATTTGTGGGGAACAAAGGAAGATATACTTAGACATGTAGGCTGAGGCTAGAATTGAAGAGCTTTGTATGTCATCCTAGAGAGTGTGGACTTTATCTTCTAGACAACAGAGTTAGATTGTGATTGGGGCAATTTAATTAAAAGACTTAAGGAATGGGGCGCCTGGGTGACTCAGTGGGTTAAAGCCTCTGCCTTCGGCTCAGGTCATGATCTCAGGGTCCTGGGATCAAGCCCCGCATCGGGCTCTCTGCTCAGCGGGGAGCCTGCTTCTCTCTCTCTCTCTCTGCCTGCCTCTCTGCCTACTTGTGATCTCTCTCTGTCAAATAAATAAATAAATAAATAAAATATTAAAAAAAAAGAATTAAGGAAAAGAATAATATGATCAGATTACATTTTTAAAAACCACAATAATGCACATGATGGAGACAGAAATAAAGGATAGTGGTAAACTAGACAATTAAGTCTAATTAAGAAATAGCCAAAAAGATGTTATTGTTGCTATTCTGATATAAAATAAGTTTGAAGTGCGGAAAAGAAGAAAATGCATTAAACAGAATTTAAGGAGATGATTCAACATGACTTAGGAACCTTTTCAATGTTGAATGTGGGTAGATGGAGGGTCCACCATGACTTCCATCTTCCTGAATTATGTGATTAGTTGAAAGTCAGAAACATTATCTAAGATTGTTAAGAAGTGAGAGCGGATTTTAGGGGAAAGATAATAAATACAGTTCTAAGGTACATGAGACACAATTTGGTAGTTGCGTACAAACTTCTGGACTTCAAAATAGAGATATAAATTGGAATTAGAGAAATACTACATCCCTACCTATCTTTAAAATGAATAACTTTTATTCATTTTAAAGTTATTTGTCCCCATTTTTACATACAAGCAGATTTCTGTAAGCTATTACTGAATTATATGCTTTATGTGTAATAATTCACCAAATCCACAGAAACTTTTCATTATTCAGTATTAGAATCCCCACTTCATAGAAGAGATGTTAATGGTTCTAATTTAAGTTTTTCTAGGTAGCAGGCTAAAAAAAAAAGAAAGATTTGAATCTTGACCACTTGAATCAAACGCCTGAGTTCTTTTTATATCAAATATTTACCCATCCTTCCTTGGAGAATATTTAAATTATTTATAATTTTAGCATATTTAACCTTCATATATAAGCTCTCCTTCTTTCTCCCAACAGTAGCTTTTTACTAAATTATGATATTTAGCCTGGCTATCTCTCAGATAATCACTCTATAAACCTTCAAATTGACAAGGAAGGATAAATTAATGTATTATTAATAGTAAGTTTTTTTTAAGAATTTACTTATTTTTTTGAGAGAGAGAGCATGCAAGCAAGTGGGGGGGGTGGGGGGAGGCAGAAGGAGAGGGAGAAGCAGACTCCCTGTTGAGCAGGGAGCCCAACCCAGAGCTCAATCCCTGGACCCTGCGATCATGACCCGAACCTACGGCGGATGCTTAACCAACTAAGCCATCTAGGTGCCCCAATAGTCAGATTTTTATTGCAACTAAATTAGAGATAATTAAATCTTCATTAGAATGTATTTCTTTTAATATTACTATTTAGGCATTAAGATTGATTTTTAAGCATCAATATATTGGTAAAATATTAGTAAGTAAAATATTTTTTAGTGTTGAAATGTAAAAACTTAAAGAAAATATCCTCTACTGGGGCGTCTGGGTGGCTCAGTCATTAAGTGTGTCTGCCTTTGGTTCAGGTCATGATTCCAGTGTCCTGGGATGAGCCCTGCATGGAGCTCCCTGCTCAGCGGGAAGCCTGCTTCTCCCTCTCCCACTCCCTCTGCTTGTGTTCCCTCTCTCGCTGTCTTTCTCTCATCAAATAAATAAATAAAATTTAAAAAAAAAGAAAATATGCTATGCCTATCTTTATGTAACTTATTAGAAAATCAGTGTGTAGCATTTTCCTTTGAAGAATGAAAATCTATATTTTTAACTAGGTGATATCAAGACTTGTCATTTATTTTTCTGAGGTTTAAAATAGCTTTCTTTTGGGGGCAACTTGGGTGGCTCAGTCAGTTAAATGGTCAGTCTTGGTTTTGGCTCAGGTGGTGATCTCAGGGTTGTAGAATTGAGCCCCATGCTGGGCTCTGGGCTCAGCATGGAATATGCTTGAGATTCTCTCTTTCCCTATGCCCCTCTCTGCCTTGCTCTTTCTTTCTTAGATAAATAAATCAATAAATCTTAAAATGAATAAAATACAATAGCTTTCTTCTAACTTCCAGCAGGCTCATTTGATTAATTTCGATATTGGTCAGTCTTAGTAATCAGATACGGACTTTACATACGCTTATACATGCACATACAAGCTTACATACATACTAGGCAAAATGACAGTACACTTATGCAGACATAGTTATCTTTGATGCTGATGACATATTTTTGCACATAAAATAACAAGATACAATTCACATCATATTTATAAGAACATTATGGTTAAAAACAACAACTTCAGGTGAGATGTTTCTGATTATCATTCATATGCAAAACACTATATCCTGGGACGTGAAAGGAATTAAAAGAAGCCATTTCTGTCTTTTAGGAAACTTTGATTTGTTCAGAGTTAGTAATAAATGTATTGTGCTAGTTTCAAATACATTGTTTGTCAGACCCAAACCTACTGTCCATTGTCTGACCTTCAATCATTTAGAAGGGCTCTAAAAATATTTTTTTTGCCAACTTGCATGTTTTGAAAGCTTAGTCAGTAGATGGCACAAGAGGGACAATGGAGGAAGAAGAGCCTCTCTTTTTGGTCCTCGTGTGCTCCTCTCATCAGACTTTGCAGTGTTCAGTTTCTCCAGTGCCTGACTCCTATAGCCTAGTGGCATCCAACAACCAAAACCTTCCTCTAGCATCCTTCTGGTGGCTTTAAAATGCGTTCCAAGTCCTGGAACTTACCTATAGATGGCTTCCTCCAAAACTCCCTAGGGGTTTTTGGAAGGAGTGCTACCTGTGAGGTCCCTCCTTGTGAACAGGTGACTCCAGCATCCCCCGTGGATTGCTTTTCCATGAATACCAATGTGCTACATTTCCTTGTGGATGGATTTCTGCATTAGACCCTCCGATGACATTGCCAATAACTCCCTCTGGTGGGTCCTTGGATGGCTTTGCAAAGGAATGGTGTTAGGATCCTCCCTCTGGGTGGTATCTTCAGTACCCCAGGGGAAAGATTTTCAGCAAAATCTGCTCTGATAGAACCTCAGTGACTTGTGCACCATCAAGTGAGCCATGGCTGCCTCTCAAATGAAATCTGGATTGTCAGTCCTGCCAGTGGTGAGGAAGTTCTTCCTTGGGTAGAACACTTCAGCTCTAGGAGCAATGACTGGTCTTTATGTCTACTTTCCTATATTTTACAGAGTTCTCTTTAATCATTACTAGCCAATCCTTCATTATTCCAATACTCCCATTATATCTCTTTATGCTTTATATTAAACCTTTCCTGTTCAAAATTGCCGTGTACTTTCTGAATCCAGATGGGTTTTTGACTACTACATATGTATATGGTAAAATAAGTCTTTATCTACAGGTAAAGTAGCAATAATACAAGACAATAATCCAAAATGTGCCCCCAGGCATAAAAGGAATAACAAGTGCTGCAACAGGTGAAGGTATCAGTAAAATACTATATGACTTTTGGGTTACATTTCTAAAAAATAGAATTTTCCCCATATGGAGAACAGAGATAAATTTCTGGGAATGGCTTTAGCAAAGGAACTTTTCTTATACCATCCGAGAATCAATGAGTAGAAAGAGAGAATCGGCAGGGTACAAGTGGGAGATTAATTAGGTTAGAAATATATGGTGGGATCAGTTACAAAGATTGTTTCAATATGATGTCAAGGATTTTGCACACATAACATAGACAATGATGAGGTAAACAGATTTTCACCAAAGAATGTTTAAATCCAGTTTGGTATTAGCTACTTTTTCTTAGGAGCCCTGACATATAAGCTTCTGCCTGCTCCTTAAACAAAGTCATCTGTTTCTATCATTAAAAGTGTGTATATTATTTGTCATAATGAATAACTATGAGAAACAGTCTGAGAAGCATGCAAATATGTATTCAGAACCAGAACACATTCAAATATATTTGTCAAAGATGCCAGACACTAAGAGCATGATTTGTATTATGAATATTAACTTTTTTCATCTTGCTAAAATAGAAAAATGGCGAGGAATCAGAAGTGGTATTTTTATTTAGTTCCCTTCACATGTCCATATTTTAATAATCAGTTATGGTGTGAGAACTTCGGGGCACAAGGTTTGCCAAAAAAGAGCCCAAATGGAAAGCTAAATGTATATACACAAATCTAAAAAAGCCAAAAAAAAAAAAAAAAAAAAAGTACACCTTATCAATATCTAAAAAAAACAAGTTTAGTCCTGGACATTATCAAAATCATAAAATGGATAGTCCACAGGGGTTTAGATAATGCATCTTTTTTTCCATTTTGTTAAACTCTGAGTGAGGCTGATCTGTCAGGCACCTGTCAAGTGGAAGGGAACTTCAAGCAACACCTTCAAGAAGTAGCAAATTAAATATATGTCAACGAGTTGTTGGAATGAATGGGAATGTCAAACATGCCAGAATTATAGACACTTTTCATATCAGGTTGCAAGATTATTTATAAAGACTTGTGTGCCTGCACAGCATAAGTCAAGTTTTCATTCATCTCATGGTAGTGATCTTATCATCACTATATATAATTCCACTGGAATAAGAAAACAAAATCACCACATGAAGTTGTCTCATTAAAATAGAGGTGTTATTCTAAATTGATGATTGCTATCGAAATATTTCATATGAGATCATAGTAGCAATTCTATAATTAAAATGGACTTTCAATTTCTGTATTTATATTTATGTTTCCATTCTTTTGTTTATTCTCCCCTTTGAATTCAAACATCTTTTCAAACAATAGCACTCAAAATATTAACTTTGTTATATTGTTTTTTTTTTATTTGTATTTATTTATTCGACAGAGAGAGAGAGATCACAAGTAGGCAGAGAGGCAGGCAGAAAGAGAGGGGGAAGCAGGCTCCCTGCTGAGCAGAGAGCCCAATGTGGGGCTCGATCCCAGGACCCCGATGTCATGACCTGAGCCGAAGGCAGAGGCTTTAACCCACTGAGCCACCCAGGTGCCCCTGTTATAATGTTTTTGATTTATCTGATTTGGCAGATCATTTTCACTGTGTGAGAGTATTTTTATAATGTATATTACAATGCTAAATCAAATTGATTTATTTTTAAATGTCTAAACCAACATGTTTATCACTTATTGATAATGAATAACCACTCCTATTTCTTTGGGAAAATGATGATAATTACATGATAAAGATATATTCATTTGAAAATTAGACTACATCATAAGCTATTGTTAAAAGTAATTTTCATTCAAGTTCACATAGAGATTGTACAGATATTCCAAGCTGAAGGCTTGTTAGTAGAATATTCCAGGAAGGAAACAACTGGAGTTTATTTACATGGGGTGCATATTTTCATGAAAACTTGACAGATGATCACTCCACTAAGATGACTGAGCTTGACAGATTAAAAACAGTTTTTAAAAATGCACTTACCCGCCAAAAAGTGCTTCACTATTTTAAATTATTTAACACTTTATAGCTTTTAAAATTTTACTGAGCATTGTTTAATGAAACTAGCATTTTTCAGTACCTCTTCTATTTAAATGTGATTGATCTTTATTGTCAAAAGTTTGTGTAGTTTATATCTTACTAAAATATAATGATATTCTAAAATTTAATTACTCCAGTTGGTATAGGCCAAATTTCTTGCTTCATTCTTTAGCTATGTCAATATAATCCTGGATCTCTAGAGAAAAATACAAAACTGACCAAATTTGCTTTTTAAAAATATCTGAATATCCCATGTCATATACATAAATTTGAGGCTTAATGATCCGTATAAATACCATTTTCTCTCAATTTATTGGTGTTGAGTTGAAAGTTAAATAATCTGCTTTCCATTGCATGATGCTTAAATGAATGCAAAACATACAAAATATAAAAAAGAATAGTAGTGGGGCACCTGGCTGGCTCAGTGGGTTAAAGCCTCTGCCTTCGGCTCAGGTCATGATCTCGGGGTCCTGGGATGGAGCCCTGCATCGGGCTCTCTGCTTATCAGGGAGCCTGCTTCCCTCTCTCTCTCTCTGTCTGCTTCTCTGCCTACTTGTGATCTCAATCTCTCTATCAAATAAATAAATAAAATCTTTTTTTAAAAAAATAGTAGTGAAAGCAACTACGGTACTAGTAATAATGGAAATTTTTAAAAAAACATGGAAATAAGGTATGAAATGACAGAACCACAGAATTATCCTTTTTCAATGCATGAACACTGGAGCCAAAATAAATAAATAAATACACGAGAAAGAGAAAACTATTCATTTTTTTATTATTTATAACATACATAGAAGAAATCTACACTTCTAGTTAGAAAAAGTTACTTTCAGAAATTGTGTCAGTTTTCAGGGGCAGTTGAGTACTGCAAAAAATAGATACTTTTGGTTAAGTAACTAACTGCACCTTAATTTATTCTAAATATTGATTCCTGCCCCTGGAGAAACTTATAATATGAAACTATCTAAACATAAGCATTTAGCCAGAAATATAACTGTTGCTACTATTTTTCCAATGTTCCGTAGTAAGAATTCATAAGTCTATGAATCAGATTTATAGATAGGTTTGTTTATCTACAATTCCCTCTTGACATTCACAATCTGTGGGGTACCAGTGATACTGCCAATGTGAAAAACAGTAAAAAGTCATTTGTAGATTCACAATTTTTAAAAATATTTAGTGTGCTGTGATTCATGAAAATGAAAATACCTAACTGTAGTTAAAAAATAGAACTTATAAGTTTAAAGGATAGCTTTCCTTAAATTTGCAGATGACGAAGTTTAAATTGTTCAAATTAGAAGACCATAAAATTTTAAGCAATTATTCACAATTACAGGAACCATTACATTTAAAACTAATTCAAATTATGTTTAATGTTAAGGGATTTTAAATAAAATTTTCTCAGTTTCTATAAAATAAAATGTGTCTGTATCTATTTGAAACAGAAGTATCTATTTGAAACAGAAAAGATACAAAATTGTCATTTGTTGAATACCTACTATGTGTCAAAAGGGGAAGATATAGGCATTATTTAATTTATTCTTTACCACACCTGGTGATATGTTACTGTAGATTTGCAACAAAAACTACATTGTAGATGTAAGGAAGAAGAAAACACAAGGGAAAAATAAATGAGTTTAGGTAGAAAATACCTTCAACAGCAAGGTGCTATAACTCTATAATATTACAGTGGACAAAACATATCACAGGGAATGAGGTAAAGCAAGGCAGAGTACAAAAATATCAACACAGAAGTGTTTCTTCTCATGTTGATTTTTCAAGGGGAAAGTGACAGGACAACATAGAAACATAAGCAAAACACAAATACACACACAATTTTTTGATGTACTTCCTCCTACTCTTGGGCTTAGTTTATTTATTTATTTATTTATTTATTTGACGGAGAGGAGAGAGATCACAAGTAGGCAGGGAGGCAGGCAGAGAGAGAAGGGGAAGTAGGCTCCCCGCCGAGCAGAGAGCCCGATGCGGGGCTAGATCCCAGGACCCTGAGATCATGACCCGAGCCGAAGGCAGAGGCTTTAACCCACTGAGCCACCCAGGCGCCCCTCTTGGGCTTAGTTTAATATGATTTTGTTGGGTAGAGTATTATTGCTCCGTTGATCCTTCTCTAAATAGCAAAGGATTAATGAGCACTAGGTGTTATATGCAAATGATGAATCACTGAATTCTACTCCTGAAACTAATAATACACCATATGTTGACTAACCTCAATTTAAATTAAAAATAAATTAATAAATACATATCAAAGGATTATCTGTGGTAAATCTATCAGTGTTGTTTCATCACATCACTAGAAAAATGGATTTGCTTATTTTTGATACTTTCCTGAGTAAAACTAAAAATTGAAGAAAAAGTCTAAAATATGATGAATGATTAATGTAGGCCATCTGAAAAAATAGTAAATTATGAACAGGATAAAAAATACCTATAATTTTATTACCCAAATAACCACTATGATTTCTGATGTTACTAGTTTAATTTCCTTCATGACACTTTCATTATATTGACAGCTGTGTCAAATAGTCTTCGCATATGTGCAAACACAAAGATACATACAATTTTTATTATACATTATTATTAATGTTATCACCATGGAGAATTAATAGTTTTTAGCATTTGTAATCTGATTTAGCATAAGACTTGTTGTATTTTATCATATATTCTCTGAAAAATTTACATTCCCAGGTATAGATAAGGCCTAATTTCTGTAACTATCCTCTATGTTTGAATAGTTGTTTTTCTAATTGCTAAAAGTCTGTGATGAGCATCTTTTTTTATTAATATCTGTGCACATCTCTGCTTCATTGATATAAATTTCTAGGACTCTAGTATAATTAACATATTACTGAATGCAAATATTTTAAAAATTAACTAAATAAAAAATATTTCCAGGGACCTGTTCTAGTTCCTATTTGACCTAAATGCACGTCTTGCACTTGACTTCTCTTTTTATTTTTTTATTTATTTTTTATTTTTTAAAGATTTTATTTATTTATCTGACAGAGAGAGATCATAAGTAAGTGGAGGCAGGCAGAGAGAGAGGGGGATGCAGGCTCCCCACTGAGCAGACAGCCAGATGTGGGGCTTGATCCTAGGACCCTGAGATCATGACCTGAGCCGAAGGCAAAGGCTTTAACATACTGAGCCACCTCGGCTCATTATATGAGTATGCACTAAACTGATATTTGGATTAGAGCAGATTTCAACAAATTTTATTCTGTACTTCTCTATAGTAAATTTTCAGTATTGTTTGCTGAAAGTAGATTACTTTGGAATTATTTATGAAGTTCTAATTTATTCCTGATTATTTTTACACTCCTAAGGTCCAATTAAGATTTATTTTAATTTGCATCTTGGCTCTAAGTCTTAGCCATGCAAACTAAGATTTCTTAATTCTAAGTACTAATGAATGCTATCTCTCAAAATAGTCATCTTAAGCGAGCATTAATGAGAAAATATTAATACAATGTAATGTTTTTGAGGGTACGATTTAACAATGCTTTATGTTTGGCAGAGCATGTTTTCTTGCTGAAATGATGTCGCTACTTCTGCAATTATACTAAATGGGATACATTTGCAACATATTGCTAAAATTAAGGAAAATTCACTTTGGCATTCTATTTGACTTGTAAATTTATTTGGCCAAAGTGCTCTCAACTACAATATCCTTTGTGCGACTCACTTTTTTTCTGTTATCTATTCTGCAATAAAATGTCTCAAAATAACTTTTTCTATCTGACATATCTGAGAACATGTTTCTTTCTAACATATCTGAGAATATGTTTCTATTTGTTGGCCAACCTGGAAATGAAATAGTGGAAGCTATTTCATAATTATTTACAAAATCTTACCTCTACTACATTGTGTGCATTTTGTTGGGTTGGATTAGCTACAGAGTTTATCATCTGTGAATTCAAAAGAATAGTGTGTGTAATGTAGACATGAGATAGACTCTAACGTTTCAGTTCTTTTGAGTACATTGATCCTTTAGTTCAGTTCTACAGGTCTCTGGCCCTTTATATAAACTTGAGTTTTACAAAAGTATAGCAGTAAGAAAACATTAAGAGTTTGATTTTCCTTTCACTTTAAGATTTCTTCCAGAATGGAAGCATCAAATAATTTAATTGAATTTCACAATTAAATCAGTTCTCCTCTTAAATTCTCCATTCTTTATAAGTGCTTATTGATATTCTAAAATTATTCTCGTAATGTTTGCAAGCAGTATAATTGTCTTTGTTGATCATATGGCCAAATTAGAAATTCCAGATTGACTTTATATCTTATAGGTGCAAATAAAATATATGATATTTATATTAGATTTCTATTGATACTGTAATGAATGGCTGTAAAATTAGTGGCCTAAAAAAACAAAAATATGTTATCTTACAGGTTTTTTGTTTTTTGTTTTGTTATCTTACAGTTTTAGAGGCCAGAAATCCAAAATAGGTCTTATGGTTCTTTTTTTTTTTTTTTTTAAGACTTTATTTATTTATTTGACACACAGAGAGAGATCACAAGTAGGCAGAGAGGCAGGCAGAGAGAGAGGGGGAAGCAGAGAGCCTGATGCGGGGCTTGGTCCCGGGACCCAGAGATCATGACCGGAGCAGAAGGTAGAGGTTTTAACCCACTGAGCCACCCACCCAGGTGCCCCAGGTCTTACGCTTCTAAAAACAGTGTTTTAGTAGAACTATGTTCCTTCTAGAGGAGAATCTGTTTCCTTCCTTCCCCCCCTCCCACCCGGCCCCATCTTAGACCACCTGCATTTCTTGGCTCAGTACCATTTCCTTCAGCTTCAAAGCCAGCAGTTCAACATCTTCAAATTTCTCTGATACTTTTGTTTCTTTGTAAAGATCCCTGTGATTGCGTTCTGCCCTTCCAGATAATCTGGGCAAGATCTCTAATTTAATTATGTCTGCAAAGTCTCTTTACATGTAGGCAGCATGTTCACAGATTTTAGGGATTAAGATATGGATATATTGGAGACCATTAGTCTGCCTACCCCAATATTTAATGTAGTCTTTTAATCTTCTGTCCACACAATAACATACACACACATATGCATGGACACATACACACAAAATTTGTAAATATTGAGATAAAAAGTACAAGGCAGAAAAACTATTTTAAAAAGAGAACTTGGAGCTGTAATAATATAGTCCACATACAGATTCCTCCTCCTGCTTCATTACTTCT
>JAQQSY010005149.1:0-11849 GCA_028646535.1 Procyon lotor | reverse complement strand
ACAAGACTTTGATGACTTCTGCCTTATTGACAGCTGTCTAAAGACTAAAAGCTCTCCTGCCTCAATTGCACTGACTCATGTGCTTTGCTTCTACCTGCCCACCTTTCATGGGAGCTCAGAAAGTGCCCTGGGTCTCAGCCAGGCATTTACCTCACCTGGATTCCCAGCAATCTTCCCACCACCTCACTACACTCTTACACTCCTTTGTAGGACCCTGAATGTTTTTTTTTTTTTTTTAAAGATTTTATTTATTTGACAGAGAGAAACACAGCGAGAGAGGGAACACAAGCAGAGCAGAGGGAATGGTAGTGGGAGAAGCAGGCTTCCTGCAGAGCAGAGAGCCCGATGCGGGGCTCGATCCCAGGCCCCTGGGATCTGACCTGGGCCGAAGGCAGACGCCTAACGACTGAGCCACCCAGGCGCCCCTAGGACCCTGAATGTTGTGTGAAATAGCTCCTTACCTGTCTTGGCTCCTTTTCTAGATCGTAACTGACTTCAAAATACCAAGTTATGCATTCGAATTCACTCACTTATTCATCAATTTATTCTAATACTAAACACCTACTATGTGCCAGGCATTGTGGATTTGATTGAAAAACATTAGGCACAATCCCAGCACTTATAGGGCTCACGTGTTTGTAGGGTAAAACATCAAACAAGTAATGATGACAGAACAACAGACAATAGATAATATGATAGGGAGAGTATAGGGCATTTGAGAGTATAGGGGGTTTGGGGCCATCTAACTTAGACTTGGAAGAGCTATTTAAAATTGCCCCTAAAGGACATAGGGCTAATCAGGCAAAGGGAGAAAAGAAGAGGGGTAAGTGGGGAGTGCTCCGGGAAGAGGGAATGCTTGCATCATTAAAACCATTTCTTGGGCATCAGATAATGCCAAAAATAAAGTGTGTCTGGCAAGGTTTGGCGTTTGTGTTGCCTCACACATCTTAAAGTGACAGCCATCTGGCAAAACGGCTAAATAGAGTTATCGTTAAAAATATATCTTTTTAAGAAAAGACAGCTTTTAAAATATTGGCTACTGGTATTTTGTATTTAGTATGACTGTTAATTTTTTAAAAAGCATTTTCAGAGAATCAGAATGACCAGATCACGGAGCTTCCTCTTCCAGTCCAAGAATGGAACGCAAATGGAGCTCTACCTGCGACAACAGAAATTCCTATGAAACTGAGCATCATGAGTTCCACGTGATTCCCATGGAATACGGTGCTGTAAAGAACATCCTAGAATCATGGCCCCACCATTCACTTTGAGTTGTCTTAAATATATTATTCTCTTTATTGCTAAAATAAGCAAGCTTTTGGGAAAAAAGTATACGTGTCGGGACATAAAGAAGTCCTCATGGTTTTCCAGTTAGAAATAAAACATGTGTCTCTCCTCACCTTCCCAAGACCCCACTAACACAATACTAAGTGAACTTAAAAGATTTAAATCCATAGGGACAATGAGACAAGAGGAAATTAATGGAGTAATGATTCCAGTAAATAATGGACAAAGGTGGAGAAAATGTTTGTAAATGGACAAGGGAGCCATAGGAAAGGGGAGGAAGAAGATTAATTTGCCTTTCTAGATATCTCTAGGCCTTGCCAGAGATGGCAGAGGAGAATCTTGAGAGAGACAGGGGTGGGAAGGATAGGAGAAAAAGTCTCAACAGCAAACTGCATATTAAGAAAATAAATACAAGAGGCCAATGACTATACAAAATTTTTGTATAAAAAGCTTAAATTTGGCATTCCAGCTGCACTTCTCACAGTATAACAGAATAAGGATATTTTCAGATACATAAGACTTCAAAGCATTTTCCTCCCATGCACCCGTCCACGAAGTCACGGGAGGACATGTTCCACTAAAGAAAGGAATAAATCCAAGTCAGAGGAGGACCTGGGATTCAGGGCAGGAAAGCCCAGCCTCAGGCCACCAGCTCAGTCGGCCCCCAGAACTAGAGAGGAGGAGGAAGACAGAGACCCCAGGAGCTACATCTCCGGAAAGTCATAAAACACAGATACAGTGGCACAACTCGAAAGAATTAAGGATTATATGTTATGATAATTATGGCAGACAAAGCAAGGTTTAAAAAAATGAAGGTTTTCAGAGACCAGAGAGAAAAGACAGTAAGAAACGAACTCCATTCTCTACTAGACTCTTGGATGAACCATATTATACATTCATCAGAAAGCAAAGCAGTTGCTGATTTGAAAGGGTTTAACTCGAACTTCTACTGCATTCTATTGGCTGCGTAAGTATTCTATAAACGGGCCCAAGATGGCTCCTCTAAATTAGCCCATAACAGCCTGTGCTGTTTACTTCTTCACAGCAGACTCGGACCACTAGCCCGAAGCTCACCGGTGCCAAACTCAAATCCTCACACATCCATTTGTATTAAATATAGTCTAACCCCCCCCCCATATTTTTAGCCAATTAGACCCCGCTTATTGTACATACCCCATGAAACGGCCTCACCAACCTCTGCCAAGCAGAGATAAGCCAAGCCTGTAGCCCTAAAAGACCCAAGCTGCTGCTGCCCTTCAGAGCAGTTGCTGCTCAACACCATTACCTACACACAGGAGTCCCCCCGATGACCCCTTTCCCCCTGGGAGGCCCCTTGTTCTATTCCCTCATGTGTGGTGGTCCCACGCCACCATCTCTGGAAATAATCTTTCCTGAGTTCTGTAAGTTTTTATGGTTTGACCCTGTTCCTGGGAGGAACTTCCTCTCTCAGGCAATCCTGTCCTAGGATCACCCAAATGAAGTCTGTGTTACTGCCTCTCCTGATCCTGTCTCCCCCTTGATCAACCCTCAAATCCGCCAACTTATCACAATGAATTACAAAGGTTTCCAGACTCAAGGCAAGGGAAGACAGACCTTACTCCTCCATGGGGGATGCTGATACCACCCTGTCAAGAGCAAGCATGTGGGATGGAATATACATTCATGGGAACATGCCTGGAAAATACAATCTGTCACTAAGATCATATGCAGAACTTAACTGCATGTCTATTCAGGAGCAATAATTAGAAAAAGAAATGCTAAATGGATATAATTTATCACAGGATATCACAATCAAATGCTTAGCCATAGAGCTCATGAAAGAGTGTAAGACCTCTACACAGAAAGCTACCAAACATTACTGACGGACATTAAAGTCTTAAATAAATGGACAGATCCATCATATTCAGGGATTGGAAGAATTCTGCAGTTGCCAGGTAAATAGGTTAGGTCAAGTTGGTTAATTGTGTTCAAGTATTTATGTGGGGTTTCATTTGGTTTTTTTGTTATTTTTAGTTCAACCCTTTTCTCATTATGAAATGTGCTTCTTAATTTTTAGAAATTCTCATTGTCCTAAAGTCTATGTTGTCTGATGTTAGAACTTTTATCTAATAAAGGACTCATACCCAGAATACAGAAAAATCTGTAATATCACCAGGACAGTTTCTAAAAGGGGGTCCGGAGATTTAAATGGCCACTTCAGGAAAGAGGATGTCCAAATGGGTGATAAACAAGCAAAAGTTCAGCCTCATTACTGGGCAGGGAAATATAGAATGAAGCCACAGTGATTTGCTGTAGAAGGCTAAAAATATATAAATAAAAAGAAAAAACCACTATCAATATCAAATACTGGCAAGGACTGGGAAAACTGGAATTCTCATATGCTTGATGCTGGGAGTGTAAAAATGGTAACTCTACTTTGGAGAACAGTCTGCAATATATAACAAAGCTGAACATGTTCCATTACAAAAATGCACGCATATGTGCACCCAAAGATATGCATCAGAATGTTTATAAGGACTATTTGTAATAGCTCCAAACAGAAAACCCAATGCCCATCAATGGTAAGATGAATTAAGTATTGTCTATTCATATAATGAAATATTTTAAGCAATAAAAATGAGGGAACTCTTGCTACATCTACAATGGATCAGTCTCACAGGTTGAGGGAAAGAAGCCATACACAAATGGTATCTAACATATATGAAGTTCAAAAACAGGCAAAGTAGTTCAGGTGACAGAAGTAACAATAGTGGCTTTTAGGGGCCAACAATTAGAAGATGACATGATGGCGGCCTTTGAGATGTGACAATGTTCTATTTCTTGATTTGGACGGTGGGAATGAACACGCACACTTTCTCAAACCTCATTGAGCTTAAGATTTATGGACTTTTCTGCATAAGTATTATACTTCAAAAAAGTGTTTCAAATTCTTTTTAAATAATTTAACTTTACGTGGAGGGTGTGGCAGGAATATCATTACAGGACCAACGTGGGTCCACTCCTTGCTGAGCTACAGACAGACCCTACTGGGTAGAGTTGCCGCACAAGGTCACCTTGTTTGTACAGAAAAGGAAACAGGGAACAGTTCCCAAAGCCATGACTCCCTGAACAAGGGACTGCAGGCTCCCTTTTATTAGGACTTGGGTCGAATTTTCAGAGGGTCATCTTAACGTTATCATGAGACTGAGACATTTCTGACACTTTGATTCATCTGCTCAGGTGTTTTCCTCAAATCTTTCTTCTGTTCCAGCAGTTTGTTAGTTTCTAAAAGGTAACGGTGACAGACCGAAGCTTCTAGGAGCTTCCTGAGTTCAGGAGGTCAGGCTAGTGACAAAATCCCTCCTCTAGTTTTGTTCTGCTCGTCGTTGGAAGGGCCCAGGGCAGAGGGCCATCTTCTGTAGCTACTTCCTGTCAGACATGGTGTATGGTCACAGAGATTCAGAGACGAGCAGAACTGTTTCCCCCCTCGTCTGAGATCTGTGTGTCACCAGATTTCACCCCTAGCTGTTCGCACCCTGGTGTTACTCCCAACCCTCTCTGTGCCTGGTCACAGGCTGCACCTAACAGTTGAGTATGCAAGCTCCAAACAGTAATAAGCCTAGCAGGATTACCAGGGGCCCAGGAAGGGGGGAACCACGGGATGCTGGGCCGGGCCCTCTGACTGCCTCCCAGTCCTCCTCCAGAGAGCCCCCTCCTCTTTGTTTGAGGGTAGGCAGCAAGTTGCCTGATCAGAGATTTTCTTAATATTGACTTGACTACAAGTACAACACAAAGTACTAATGACTGCGCGGACCCCTCCCCTCCCACTAACAGGTGGTCCAGAGCTTACTTCTATTCACCAGGGGATTCCACTCCCAAGGACGATCTGGTGTGTCAGGAGTTTGCTAGTTTTAAATATTCCTAGAACAACTGAGGCAAAGACTCATATCGGGACAGTGTTCCTTTCAAGATCTGAAGGCTCAGAGCATCATAGCCCGTCTCTAGAAGCTTCAGGGCAAAGCAAAGACGGCCAGAAAACGCTCCCTTCTACCAGGTGCTAGCAAGGATCCGTGTCTTTCACGAACCAACAGTCACAGAGAAAACGCTGTAACCCACTTAGGGGCCCCGCAGCAGACAGTAGGGCTGCAGAAACCAGAGCAGTAGAGCTGGTATCGTTCAGATGGAGAAGCTCAGAGCACGAACACAGCGCCCCTCTCCCTGGGGGCTTCACCTACCTCGCGGATGAGACGGACACAAGTGTCGGGGTGCCGGTGGCTCGCTGGCGTGTCTGGCGTCCCCCGTGGCGAGGAGCGCCCCGTCCCGAGGTTCTGGCGAGGGTGCCTTTGCCACCCCGCAGCGGTGGGTCCGGGGCACGACCCCCTCTAATTTTAGAGATTGTGCGGCTCACCGTACGAGGTGGGGTCCTGTCTGTATTGGGCGTAATGGGGCCTGCGGCGAACCGTTTTTCCCGGTTTTGAGGTCCACCCCACCCCAGGTTCGCGTGGGTGAAGGCTGACCTCAGGGAGGGGGAGGCAGACGCGCTCCACCACCTGCTCAAGGTCCGCAGTGTGCTTCAGACCCGAGACTCCCCTGCGTCCGTCCGGCGGTGGGGAGTAGGGCCTGGAGGAAAGGGCCTCCCCTGGGTCGTCTCGAAGGAGCTGAGTTTTAGTGTAACGCTTCGGGGCAGCTCGCAGCCTAGAGAGGGCTCCTGGTAACAGTCGGGGTTTCTTGGGTCTTTTTCGGGCTTCGGCGAGCCCCTTCCAGGCTAGCTGCCGGAAGCATGCGGCGGCTCCCCCTCGTGGCAGCACCGGACTGACCCTTCCTGGCCCCGTGCGAAGGTCCCCCTACTCTCGGAGGCCTGCCTGCAGACCCGCAGTCACCTCTGGGACAGAAGCCTCCAGCTTCTCGGTCGCAGCTCTACGCCTCTCCCCGCTCTTGCCTGGGTAATTCTTCACCTCACGTGGGCTCCAGGATGCCTTGAAGAGGTTGCTTTTTATGTTCTGTCCAATCTTTTAAATTGTTTTCAGCAAATCTTATCAGTTCTCCCTCCAAAATACTTCCAGAATTCTACCCTCCTCGCCAGGCTCAGCGCCACTCCCCTGTCCGGGTCTCCGCCCTCATCACCTCTGACCTCATTACCGCCAGGACCTCCTCACCTGCTTGCTCTGCGGTCTGCGCCTGCCTCAGCCAGACCAAGTTCACCCCTTTCTTCATGTCTCTGATGACTTCCCATCGGACGTGAACCTACAAAGTCCCACATAATCTGGGCGCTCACTACGTCTCTGAACGTATCCCCTGCTCCTTGCCCCACACTCACTCCCTTATTATTTGTGCCTCTTCAGTGTTTCTTAAGGCATTAGGACTCCAGGGCCACATCACTAAGCATCCCCAAATCTGGCAGCTTAACACAACCAAAGCCATGTTTTCCGTCGGTCAAGACTTCAGAAAAGGATCAAGAAGCACTTTGCACTCAGGGTTATTCAAGAGGCCTGCAGTCAAGATATCCTCTGGGGCTGCAGGTGTCTCTGAAGGGTAGCCTGGGGCCGGAGACCCACGCACAAGATGGCTACTTACGGGCTGGCAAGTCAGCCCTGGCTAGGGCCTGGGACCTTGCTTCCAGCCGCCTTGGGGTACTCACCAGCAGCTGGTTCCCCTCAGAGCGAGCCATCCAAGCAGGTGAGGAGAAGCCACAGTGCCCTTGATGCCTTGGCCTCTGACGTCACACACGGTCACTTCTCTTTTTTTTTTTTAAAGATTTTATTTATTTGACAGAGAGAAACACAGCAAGAGAGGGAACACAAGCAGAGGGAATGGTAGCAGGAGAAGCAGGCTTCCTGCCGAGCAGACAGCCTGATGCGGGGCTCGATCCCAGGACTCTGGGATCATGACCTGGGCCGAAAGCAGACGCTTCACGACTGAGCCACCCAGGCGCCCCACACACGGTCACTTCTGTTGCGTTCCTTCATCACACCGGGCCAGCACTAACTCAGCGTGAGGGCACATGATACACAGGTGTGACTACCTGGGGTGAGAATCCTTACGGTCTATCCGGGAGGCCGCTCTCACACACTCGCAGGCCAGGCACGGCCCACCTCTTGGTTTTCCCACCACCTTAGGCTTCAAATGTTCTTCCCCCAAATGTCCATGTGGCCAGCTCCCTCACTTCCTTTACAACTTTCATTCAAGTATTATCTTTTCAGTGAGGCCCACCTGCCCCCCCACACCTAAAATGGAAACATATTTATCCATATTTCTTCTGCATCGAACAGGGGTTCATTTCTGAGAGCTTTGTGACTGCAGTAAACTGGATCATGCTTTAATCCCACTCAAATGGGTCTGTCTCGAAGCTTATCTTAGAGGGGTTTTGCAATTGGCAGAGTTAGGAATCTAGATGCGACAAAAACAGGCCATTTCCCAAAACCCACACAACTGTTTGTGGGTCCTTGGTGGGAGAGCTGACGTATTGCTATTTTCCTTTCTTCAGGAAGACCTACCTCATTGCCCCTCAGACATAATAAACTCCAAGTATTCTACAGCTTCCTTAGGTACTGGGGCCTTTTCTTTTGATACCTTATGTAGCTCTTGCTGGCTATAGTATTTTTGTGACACACGACACCTCAGAATCAGAATTACAACTGATGACATGATACCGGGACATACTACAACTTCAGGGATTTTAGATAATTTCTAAATTATCTAATTTAGATTTTAGATAATTTAGATTTAGATAATTTTAGATAATTTAGATAATTTAGAATTATCTAAAATCTAAAATAGATTTTATTTTAGATTAAATAATAGATCTATTAAAATAGATCTACTTTAGATTTTAGATAATTTCTAGAACAGAGCATTTACCCACACAATATAACCTAAGAAGATTTATCATTGCTTAGTTGATAATGCTTCCCATATCAAATAAACAAGCTTAATTAGTCAAAAAGTCTTCATTTTGGGGGGAAAAGTTTGTAAAAAATATCAGAAGCTTTTAAAGTACACATTTAAGTGGGATGGCTGATCATTACTAAAACTTTCAACCAAGCTGGCTATAAGAGATTCTATGGGGGGTTATATTTGTTAACCAAATTTAGCTCTTTTAATATTAAGGAGATTGGATTTTCTTAAGTAATCAAAGACCTGATAAAGACAAACCATAGAAACTATTTTTCCTGGGTAAAGAAAAAAACTTGGCTGACAATTTCTTATCAAGAGTAAACCAAATTCCAACCTACACCAGTGTTTGTTTTTTTTAAGTAATCTTTATACCCAAGGTGAGGCTCAAACTCATGACCCCAGGATCAAAAGTCACGTGCTCCTCTGACCAGCCAGGTGCCCCTAAACCAGTGTACTCTTAAAACTCATTCATTCCCATCTCAGTCTCAATCACACATAAAACTCCTTTCTAGAGGTTTCTTTTTCTCACACTTTCTAAAACTCTCTTTATACATTCAGATTTTGTCCTAAGTTTTCCATCTCCTATACAACCAGTCTCATTTTAGGACACAGTTACTTTCTTTCCCCTCAACAAGAATGTATTTCTATTCCTCATACCTTTCTTACTAAAAACACATTTTACTTTCCTTGCATACAGAGCTGTTTCCCATATTTTTCCCAGTAGTCCTAATTACATTTATTAGAATTTTTATTGCTTAGAGATCTTACTTTTTTTTTTTAAAAGATTTTATTGATTTATTTGAGAGAGAGAGAACATGAGAGGCGGAGGGGCAGAAGGAGAGGGAGCAGCAGACTCCCTGCTGAGCAGGGAACCCAAAGTGGAACTGATCCCAGGACCATGAGATCACCACCTAAGCCGAAGCCAGACACTTGACTAAAGCCACCTAGGAGCCCCTAGAGACCTTAATTTCTAGAAAAATTAAGTAGTAAAGCAATTGTGAGCTGTTACACCTGAATTCTTTAGGTCAGCAAATTTCTGAATACATTTTATTATTCCTAGAAATGTGCACTTTTCGTTGTACTGTTTTTGATAACGCATAAAATATGTTTACTAACAGACCCAATTTATCATTAGTTTCTCTGTAACAGGACCAAAGTGAATTACCAATATTCAGAACCTGTTTCCATATTTTATATTTTATTTTCCATATTTTATATCAACTTTTCCATATTTTATATATTAGATAGCCAATGAATTCAACCCAGTTTATCATCTAATCCAGCAAAGCCTTAAAGTTTTAGGTTACTGCAGATTTTGGAAGCTATTTATAAATTTACCCACAGGACTTTTTATCTATTCAACTAACTTGTTCTTAACAATTTCCCAGATAAGATCAACCATCATTCAAAGTAATTTTTACTGATAAATTGCACCAGATGCACTGTGAATTCAGGTAAAATAAAAGTTGATTATCTGTATTATATTTGATGTTAATAACTCCGGAAGACATGCAGATACTCAACAAATTCGGGCTTTATAAGAGATTATTGCAGATCATGTGACCTTGAAAAGCACCTGGATTAGTTTGAGTTTTAGAACGCTCAATTTTTACAAGCATTTGCCTTCAAACCTAATAGAGTTCTTTTATACGTGACTTTTAGCAATACCACCCAAAGGTCAAAAATACCACCTAGAGAGACACAAAAAACCTTATAGTTACGATTTGTACTTATCCTTGACAACAAGTAACTTTATGGAAGCTGAGGGCCAGGTTTGGAACAGGAGTGCTTTAGCAATCTTGGCCCATTTCACAGGTCAAAGGCTCCAGAAATCTTCTGGTCTCTTCTTTTCCTGAGACTCCCTCTTATTACATTTTATTGAGAAGGCTACCATTCCGGGTGTTCCATAGAGAAAAGGTGGCTCCATCTCAAGGAAAGATTCAGCTGGCTCTTCTACTGCTAAGGCCAAAGGAGCTCCTCATGGGAGACAAGGATCTGTTTTCTACAAGGGGCGACTGAAGTGATTTGGTTTGGCCCATCCCACTTCCCTTTCCTGGGCAGTTTGAGCAATCTGATTTCCAGTGCCCCTCTTGCCTACAGTATGCACACCGATTGTAACCCAATTTTGTCTCTGGTCTCTTGGTCCCAGGATTGGGGCTGGGGACACTTACCAAGGGGACTTCCTTTCTTCCCCTGGGTTACCTCATGCAGACAGAAGGGCAGCTTGCCTTGTCATTTTCTTGCCTTCTTTTTCATCCTCTGTCCCATCGGTTATTGAACACCCTAAAAGCTGTCTCCGTCAGCTGAGTGGACTTAATGCCAATTTTTGAGGCTTTCTGCAAGTATCTGGAGCCCTTTGAGATATGATGTAGGCATTAAGGACCACTTGACTATCTTGGGCCTCAGGATCCCAATTTGTATGCCTTTTCAGACAATCCCACAGCCTTTCTGGGAAGGCTGATGGGTTTTTAGACAATACAACAATGTCAAGTGCCCCTGACAAACAGACCAAACAACCAGGTACCCAGGTTCCACTCAGTTAAGTCCTCAATAGATCGTTCTTGCTTTGCTAGGCTGGAACCTCCCAGTCCCTAAATGGCCTGGTGCTGTAATCCCTCACCCTGGGATGTTTAGGCTGGACTTAAAGGAGTATTCAGTCCCCCAGCTTGACTCGAAAGAGATAGGCTACACTAAACGAGGCTTTTTTGTTTTCCCCCCAAATTGCCCCAACTTTGTGAGATAAGTCAAAGAGTAACTCTTATGGTCATGCTGTGGGCTCAGCACCACCCACCTCCACGGAAGGATCCTCTGTGCAACTGCTGGTCTCCCAAGGGGGCAGAGATGCCAATCCAGCATCACAGGTGCGACACTTAGGGACTATGGGAACAGGCCCCAACTGAAAACTGCTATGTACCTGGGGCTGTTACTGTTAGATTGCTTCACTCACAGCATGAGTCTGTGGCCAGGATGTGGTCCCATGCAGAAGTCCGCTTCAAACACGAGCCTCCTCTTGTAAAAAGCACCAATGAGCTACCTGAGTTGCCTGCCAATACGGACCATCAGGACAAGGCCCTTCCAACCAATCAGGATGAAGCACTTTTTTCTTTCCCTTACTAGTGTATCAGACCGGAGTGGGAAATTAAGCAGGAACTTCCTCTATATAAGCACAGTCTTCCTCTCTGTTCAGCTAGAGCTCTAGGCCCTGGAAAACCGCCTGTGCCTGTGATTTCTTGGTCCAGCCTTGTTTCCAGGGTTGTGGGGTAACACAGGCACCAAGAAGGGTGAGTCCCCCCACGGAATCCTCAGCAGACCCCAACAGCCTGGGCTAGCCACTGTTGCCTCCGCTGGAAAGGAGGGAACTAGAGGGTGGAACCCCTGAAGGACAAGAGTCCCATCTGGGTCACCAAATTTGTTACTGGACCAAAGGTGGACGGCTCCTTGGTGAGCTATAAACAGAGAATGCACCAGATGGAGTTGCCTCACAAGGTCACCCTATTTGTTCAAAGGAGATCACAGGGAGTAATTTCCAAAGCAGTGACTCCCTGAATAGGAGAAGGCAGGATCCTTCCAGTAGGGGTTGGGATGAATATTCAGAGGATTTTAACATTATAATGAGGTTGAGGCACTCTCTGATTCATCTGCTCAGGTGTCTTCCTCAAATGTTTCTTTTTTTCTGTTCCAGCAGTTTT
>JAQQSY010005148.1:0-11850 GCA_028646535.1 Procyon lotor | reverse complement strand
GATTATTGATATGGTCTCACTTATTATATCTCTAGTTAAAGATGGCTTAAGGAAATATAAAGCCATTCTGACTAGTCTCACTTTAACTCCTATCCACTAGCCCAAGTGGGCACTTAAGGCTACAAAACTGCCACGTTATCAAGTACCGACCAAATCTCTTTTCCATATCCCCAGATATACTTTCTCTCTGCTTCCACCCCAACACGTGCTCTGGAGCTCTGCTTTCAGCTGAAGATCTCTCTCTCACTGAGAAAACAAGCGTTTAGAGTCTGCCACCAGAGCATATGCCCGGCCACCACCATCTGCATCCACATATTCTGAGTCTCAGCGGTTCCCAGAGATGAACTTGACACCACCTAAAGCCAATCCCTTTGCTTGTGCATCAGATTCTAAAGTCGCTCTCCTCCTCCAGGACGTTACTCCAAAGATTTCCCCCTTTCTCCCCTAGCATCAACTTTTTGCTCTCTATTGCATCATTCTCATCAGAAATGACATGCTGTTGCTTCTCCTATTAAAAAGCAAAATAAAAAACTTGTACTTAACCCAGTTCCCCTCCAAACACCTCCTCATTTCCTTGCTTACCTTTGTAACAAAATTCCCCTTCAACGGCTGTGTTCTACTCGCTGTCTCCAATTGCACTCTTCCCATTCTTCAAATTGTTTGAGTCAACACTTTGTTTTAAAAGGGTTTTATATTACAAAAGAGTTGCGAAGAGATCCCAAATACACCAAACCCAGCTCCCCCTACTCTTACCATCTTACATCACTAGGTACACTTGCCACAACTAAGGGACCAACGCTGGTTTATTACTATTAACAGAGCAACATACTTCATTTAGATTTTACTAGTTCCTCCCCTAATGTTCTTTACCATCTTCAGGACTCGGTCTAAGATCCCACATTACATTTGATTGTCACATCTCCTTAGCCTTCTCTGGTCTGTGAAGGTTTCTCAGACTTTCTTTGTTTTTGATGATCCTAAGAGATTTAAGGAGTACAGATCAGGTATTTTGCAGAACGTCCTTCAATTTGGGGTTAATTTTTTTCTCATGGTTAGTGTACTTTGGAAGATCACAAATGCCTTCTCATCATATCACATCAAAGGTACATGTGATCAATCTCACTTACCAATGATTATGTTAACCTTGATCACCTGACTGAGGTAGTGTCTGGCAGGTTTCTTCACTGTAGAGTAACATTTTCCCTCTTTCCATACCCTACTTTTTAGATGCAAGTCATAAGAGCAAGCTACATACAAGGGATGGGAGCTAAGCTCCACCTCCCTGAGAGGGTACAATCTACATAAATTATTTTAAATTCTTTTTTTTTTTTTTTAAGATTTTATTTATTTATTTGTCAGAGAGAGAGAGCACAAGCAGGCAGAGAGGCAGGCAGAGGCAGAGGGAGAAGCAGGCTCCCTGCCGAGCAAGGATGAAATTCTGTACGGGACCACTCTCTTTTAAATCTTCTCCATCAGGAGCCTCCTATCATCATTCTATTAAAAATGGTCTTACTGAGGTCACCAACATATTCCAAGTTGCTAAGTCCTATAGTAATTCTTCATCTTCCTCTTCAATCAACAGTATTTGTCAAACTGACCACTCACTCCTTCTTTTTTTTTTTTTTAATATTTTATTTAATAACAGAGAGAAACATAGCGAGAGAAGGAACACAAGCAGAGGGAAGGGCAGCGGGAGAAGCAGGCTTCCTGCCGAGCAAGGAGCCTGATGCGGGGCTCGATCCCAAGACCCTGGGATCATGACCCGAGCCGAAGGCAGCCGCTCAACAACTGAGCCACCCAGGCGCCCCCCACTCACTCCTTCTTGACATACTTTCTTCACCCGGCTTCCGAGACACCATACTCCTGTTATTGTTGTTTTGTTTTCTTTTTTCCTTCTTTAGTGGGTCCTTCTCAATCTCCTTTATGAGTTCCTCTTTTCTCCTGACTCCTTAATAATGTAGGGCCCAAGGATTCAGTCCCTCATCTTCTCTTCTCTATCTTTACAAATTCCCTTAGTAACATTATCTGATCAGGTGGTTATAAATACTATTTGTATTCCCCAATTTTTTATCCCCAGGCCAAACCTCTCTTTCAAACTCAAAACTCATATATACAACTGCTTTTCAATATCGCAAGTTTTATGTGAGTAAACACTTCAAATTAAATATGTTCAAAACCAAATTTCCAATCTCTTCCACCCGAAACCTAGCGCTACCTAAAGAGTTTGCCAGCACAGTGCGTGGTATATACAACCTTCTAGCTGCTCAAATCAAAACATCTTGGAGTTACCTTCAACTTCTTGCTTTCTCTCTCCCTTCACATCCAGTCATCAGGAAAGCATGCTGTCTCTACGCTCCAAATATGATCACCTGTCACCACCTCCATGGCTACCAGCCATGCTGCCGTCAAATCTCGCTGCATTAGTGTCATAACTTCCTAACTGGTCTCCCTGTTTACACCCTACAGTTTATTCTTAAAACCGCAGTCAATGTTATTCCTTTGAAATATGCCACATTGCAGCACTCTTCAAATTCCTGCAATGGCTTTCCACTTCACTCAAAATAAAAGCTTAACACTTCACAGGGCCCACCACAGACCCCTAGCATCTCTGTGATCTAATCTCCTGCTTCTCTTCCCCCTTCTCACTCCACTCTAGCTTTACCCTAGCTTCCTTAATATTCCCTGAACTGACCAGTGACTTCATACCTTCAGACCTTTGCTCTAACCTGTGCCAAGAATGCTTTTTGCCCTTCAATGATAACTCGCCATCTTTTTATTAAGACCAACCTTGGACCTCCATCAGACTCCTGATTCCCTTAACCCAGGTTCCTTCTTTCTCTTCAATGAAGCATTCACCTCCCTCTATCACACTAGATGATTTACTATTTATTTTGCTTATTATCTGTTATGTTTTCTGCTACTAGAATATAAGCAAGGACCCCTTTGGTGGTTGGTCTTGTTGTTGTTCACTTACTTACCCATAAGGTTTAGATCAGTGCCAGTTACACAGTAGGTACTCAATTAATACTATAAAGTTTATAAGCAAGTTATTTATCTTAACAGGTTGTCTTGCTCTAGTCTTGTAACTGCTCCTAGTTGAAAAACCATCTCTGCGCTAAACCTGACAATCACTCAGACCTCTTTCTTAACAACACCAGGTAATGTGCCTTGAGTATTTACTACCTACTAGGCTCTGTTTTCAGCACTTCGTCTGTTCATTCAATCCTCACAACAACCCTCTGAAATACATGCTCTTATTGTCCCCATTTTACATAAAGCCATGCCATTTCCCCCAGCACACATTTATTAAGGGAAGAGGACCCAGGCAGAATTGGAACCAGGGACTCTGCTTTAGAGCCCATGTTTTTAACCATGGTTCAGCTGCCCTTCTTCCCACAGACCTAAAAGAAGCAGAAAGCTAGGAAAAACAGCTAACCCTGCTGACTGAATAGAGATAGGCACATAAGGCCTGTGAGCACAAGGCATTTAAGCTACCATAAGCGAGAACTCAAAGGAAATGTTGACTTGGCTCAACATGGGGAAGCAAAGAAGCCATGAAGAAAGCAAGAAAGCCAGCGTACAGAGAGAAAAAGCTGAAAGGATAGAGCGTATGGACAGAAAAAAAGAAGACATGGGATACCATGTAAATTCAAAGACAGGCCAACAGAGAATCATGAGCTTACAGGAACTTTTAAGTCCTAAAAGATTGTCTGGCAATCTGAAGTAGGATTCGGTGAGTTTTGTATGCTTATAATGTGTCTGTTGTTTGAATGGCTATGTGCTCAATGACACGAAATCATCTCTAACTACAACAATGTCCATATTACTACGGACTTTTTGTAAAAATCCCTTTGTTACGATGAAATAATTAAATCAATATGGAAGGCAGTACATTACAGTAGAAGTGAGTTAAGTCTGGGAAAAAACAATGCAGACATAGGTCTCATTTTTACCATTTTGTTAACTACATAACCGTGGGCAATCTCCCTGAACTTTAATTATGCCTTCCCTAAAATGGGAATAATAACACTTGCCCAGCTAATTCCAAATGTGACTGTCCTAAATGAGATGGTATCTGTGATGGGCTTTGAAGAGTACAAACTGTTCCACAAATGTTACCTAGTGTGATGATGATTTTAGATGCGAACTCACTTGGGTTTCCTGTAAATGAGAATATAATGTCTTCTCTCCCCAAAGGGGAGTAACACAGTTATTCAAAGATTTACTGGTTGGTGATAAAAATCACTGGGTCTGTATCTGTCTATACATGTACACACCACGGGAATAGCCAAAATAAATAAATGTGTGCAAATGTTCCTTCAGCCAGGTGCAAAGATATTGGTAACAAAAGTGCATTATTGCCTAGAAAGATCCAGTGACATATGAAGAACAGCCTTCCCTGAAATGGTGCCAAGAACTATGACACAGTCTTTGACAAGCTCCTACTGCTTCTTCCTATCCTGACGTGATCTGTGCAGTACCCTAAAGAACAATGGAGTCAGGAAAACTGAAGAACTGAGAAGTTGGGTCTTCCTCTTAAGATAGCACAGTAAGGGGTGCCTGGGTAGCTCAGTCATTAAGCGTCTGACTTCAGCTCAGGTCATGATCCCAGGGTCCTGAGATCAAACCTGGTGTCGGGCTCCCCACTCAGCAGGGAATCTGCTTCTCTCTCTCCTTCTGCCCCTCCCCCTGCTTGTGCTCTCTTTCTCTCTCAAATAAATAAATAAATAATCTTAAAAAAAAAAGAAGATGTCACAGTAAATCAATGGCACAGTCACAGCTAAACTCAAGACCCTTCTCAGGCCAAAGCTGTTTCTATCGCACCATGTTCCTGCTATGCTACTTGTTTAAAATGTTTGAGGACACTACTAAATCAAATGACATAAGAAAACTTTTATCAAGAGTTGTAATATAGAGACAGTTCACAAAATAATAACAAGCTTCCTGTCCTTCTTGGGACTCATAAAAGGAAAACAGTACAATATAACAAAAGCAGGAGAACCTCCGACTTTTCACTCTACTCTCCTTTTTCCTTAGCCTTTCTGATGATGAAAAGAAGTTAACCTATTCTCAGACACATAAAGATAATACCTAATATTTCTATACCAAACCACAGAAAGGAAGCTCTACAAAATGAGGGAACTGTCCTTCGAATGTAACTTTCAATCATAAAAAAGTTTGTTCTAAGCAGAACTCAAACAGTGCCCAAGTTCCACATTACAATATTTTAAAATCTTAACACAGGGAAAGGAACAAGCAGTCCAGAATCAGAAGGAGATGTTCACCTGGCTTCCAGCTGTCTTTACCTATGACTCAGCATCATTAACCATTTGCCCACTTCCGCCATTATCTTTGACAGTGTATATCTGAAAATGTCAATTTTTCCTAGAGCAACTGACTTTCAAACTACACCACCTCTACAAGTAAAACAGATGGCCAACAGCCTTTCCCTTTCCCTGTGAAAAAATTCCTCCAAGCTCTTACTTTTGGCACTATAATTTCCATAAAATGGCAGGTTGACGCTCCCATGCAATCCTGGGTTTCCAAGAGAAAGGAAACTTCACATCTTTCTAAATTTTAGGACTCTACACCAATGTGCCAAATCTTCAGTTTGCCAAGATACTGTTCTCAACGTGTGTGTAATATCCCCCTTCGCTTTGTGAGATTCTGTAAGCTTCCACAGAAATGTGACGATTGCCTTTCTCTCACATTTCCGCAATCCCAAATCCCCAGACTTAAATGCTGATAAAGAGTAATTTACCACTCATATACATGAGGTATCTCAAAAACAAAAGCTGAGTCTAACACTAACCACGTATTAGAAGTGCCAGTATCCTTGGCATCGGTGACTTATGCAGACAGAATGCAATTTCACATTGTACATTGTATTGGAACTGTCACTCATTTAAATAGGAGCTTAACAGTGACTATATTCTCCCACCAATTTTGTTTTTATGTAATTGATGGCTAATAATACAAATTTAGCACAACAACACTGTAAAGGAAAACCAGTTAAGCTGGGGAAAATGAGAGAGAGAGAGAGAGAAAAAGTGACTTTTCAAAAATGTACTAGGTTTCTCTGAAGTGACCAAAGAGAGAAACAAATGATTTGTTTTGCACTTGCACCATTAGGAATCCATTAGGAAGAACGTAATGGACCATATAGAAAGTTATAATAAACTCACAAACAGGCCCCAAGCATAGATATCTGCTCACAGATTGCCTTGGCTGCCTCCATTAAGAGCAGCTTTACCTCAGTAAGTCCAATATTCTTCCTTTTAATGACATTCTGCAGGGAGTTGCTCAGAGTCCTGGTTAGCAACAGGTTTGTAGATTTGCGAATCATGTCATCGACTTCAGTTGAGCTGAAAAAGAATTCTCAAGCGTCAGTCATCCCAGGTAGCAGGATTACTTTGCAGACAAACAAGGTGCCACTGTTACTTTTGATAATAATAACAATAATGATAATGGCAGGAGCAAATAACATTTATTTTGTGCCAGAAATTAGATTCTAAGTATTTTAATATATTAAAATTCATTTCAACTTCATGCCAATGATACTAAATACTTTTATTATTATCTCTAATTTATAGATGAGGAAATGAAGGCACAGAGAAGTTAAGTAACTTATTCAAGATCACACAATAAGTACACAGCACAAAAAGGATTTTAACCCAGGCCATCTAGCTCTAAAGCCCATAGCATTTAAACACTATACTGACTCCAGGGTAGATGAAGAATTCCCCTGCATGATTCCTCATCCTGAAACCATTATTTGTCCTATACGTCCAAATTCCTTGATAAATTATCAATATTTATAATTTTCCAACATGGACTCTCTATTGGCTTCCTGCACAATCAGCTGGTAAAGTCCCCTAAGAAAAGATACTTCCACTCCTGGACTGTCATCTTTCATACACTGTCAATTTAACTCCGATTCCAAAATAAGTGTTTCAGACCAGGAGTTTAATTCTCCATAAATGTCTTATACACCTTAATACCCCCAAAATGATCATTTTTTTTAACCTATTCACTCATTTTTAATCCAATGGACATTATTAAGTCCTTATCATATGGTGGTGTTGTTTTAAGTAAACCCTATCCCCAATATGGGGCTTGAACTCACAACCCCAAGACTGAGAGTTGCACACTCTTACCAACTGAGCCAGTCAGGTGCCCCAATAATGACATTTTCTATCAACAGACTAAATTCTGGACCTATACAGCCTTGATGAGCCCCTGAAAGCATCACTCAAGATAGCTTTCTATAAAAGATGTCCTTTTAAGTATTTCCTCAATGATAAGGTTACTGTTGTAGAAATACTAGATTATAAACATTAAGAAAGGGGCACCCGGGCTGCTCAGCGGGTTAAAGCCTCTGCCTTCGGCTCAGGTCATGATCTCAGCGTCCTAGGATTGAGCCCTGCATCGGGCTCTCTGCTCAGCAGGGAGCCTGCTTCCCCCTCTCTCTCTGCCTGCCTCTCTGCCTACTTGTGATCTCTCTCCTCTCTGTCAAATAAATTATTAAAATCTTAAAAAAAAAATAAAATAAAATAAACATCAAGAAATAACTGTTTAAATAGAGATTTGTGAGTTCTTTGTAAATTTATTACTTGTGGACACTGCTCACAAAATTTATCTCATCAATTTCTTTCTCTAGAGAAGAAAATATGAGGCTTAGTAGAGTCAGATTTAAAATCTTATAATTCTAAATACATAGGCAAGCTACATTATCATGCTATGTGAAAAATAGAAAAATACTAAAAAGAAACAAGACTACAGAATGCAAGGATATAATCAGGAAAAAATTATACATCAAAATATTTTCACAGGGTCCTTGCAAAGATACATTTAATTGACCAATACCCTCTAGCCACTGCTGACCTTTCCAAAATTATTACTGAACTGAAATACTTTATTCCACAAATATATGAGGTGTTGGGCACTGTGTTGGTGGAATAATGAGATCAAAAGGGTGAATGAACAAAATAGCCATGGTTCCTGTCTTCATATATTAAACTCATAATTATATCAGGTCAATTGTAATATGAGCTACAAATACTCAAAACTTTATACAAATAAGTATAGGTTGCTATAAAAGTGATCAACACAGGTGTCTAAAATAATCTGGTGCTCCTGATATTAATCACTCTCATGACATCCAGTGCTGATTATGTATCTCTACTATTGTTTAAGAAGATCTAGCAGGAGTTCCACATTTGGATATGATGTAGAAGATCAAGAAAGACCACCATTATCTCCATAACAACAAAAATGTTAAGTCTAATCTTAAAAGCTATATTTTCCTTCGATGTCAACACAGTGTAATTAACACACACATACACACACACACACACACACAAATGTATAACTGAACAAAATTGCACACCACACCAGGACACACCTTTGAATGGTGAGCAAAGGGTGGCAATCACTTTCATACCTGAGGCCATTTGCCTAATCTGGGTACAGAGGGATAAAGGATAAAGGGCTGAAACAGTCAGAGGCTGAAAGGCTTTGCTGAGATGAGGAGAAATGAGCCAAACCTTTAACAGTATGAGCTAATGTTACAGTTTGGAATCTGGGAGAGCCACAAAACAAAAATAAATTAACTGACCCAACAATTCTCCCCTACAAGAGTTCTCCTCCATAAGAAATGGTGAGGGCAGTGTGAGAAATCAGAGAGATCTTGCAAAATCTGCAAGGGGTTTTGGATTCAGGGCTACTGAAACGCAATCCAAAAGAGAGAAAAAAAAATGAATGCTGAAACCCAGCCCAGTTCAAGATCAGAGATAAGCTCCTGGATGAAAGCTTTGGAACTTCAGAGTTGGTCTTATGCACAAAGTGACTTCTGCAATAGTTATTTGAAATCAGAAGTAATTTGAACCTAATTAAAACTGAGACATTCAGTTCACTCAAGTAATGATGAAATCTGAATGATCCATGAAGCAGCTAGGAGTTACAGAAAAAGAAAAACAGAATGAGAAAGAAGACATATTTAAAGAAATATAGGCAAAATCACCTCCAAACATGATATAATACTTCAACCCACAGATCCATGAGGTTTAGTCATCCCACACAAAATATAAATAAAACAATAAGATCATCACATTCGGGGGCACCTGGGTGGCTCAGTGGGTTAAAGCCTCTGCCTTCAGCTCAGGTCATGATCTCAGGGTCCTGGGATCGAGCCCCACATCGGGCTCTCTGCTCAGCAGGGAGCCCGCTTCCCCCTCTCCCTGCCTACCTCTCTGCCTACTTGTGATCTCTCTCTCTGTCAAATGAATAGATAAAATCTTTAATAAAAAAAAAAAGATCATCACAGTCGAATTGTAAAGTCCAAAGACAAAAAGAAATCTTAAAAACAACCATAGATAAAAAAGACAATACATTTTGAGAAACAACAATAGGAATAATGGCTTATTTCTCTTCAGAATACAATGGAAGCAGACAGTGGAATGCAATCTTTAAAGTGCAGGGAAAGAGAGGACTATCAACCTTAGAATTCTATGCCTTAGGAAATATATTTTTGAAAACAGAGATGATAAAAATACTTATAGAATAATTTTTAAATTATTCTATAAGTATTTTAGAGGGGCACCTGGGTGGCTCAGTCGGTTAAGGGTCCAACTCTTGATTTTGCCTCAGATTGTGATCTCAGGGTCCTGGGGTGGAGCTCTGTGTCAGGTTCTGTGCTGGGAGTGGAACCTGCTTAAGATTGTCTCTCTCCCTCTCCCTCTGCTCCTCCCCTGCTCTCTCTCTCTCTAAAAAAATTTTAAAATTTTTAAAAATTAGGTATTTTAGAAATATTTTTTAAAGCTAAGAAAATCCAACACCAGCATATATAACACTAAAGGAAATGCTACAGGAAAATTTTTCATGCTGAAGGGAGATGATACCAAAGAGTAATGTAGATATATAGGAAAGACTAAGAAGGCCTCAAAATGGTACATATGTGGTGGACAAAAATAAAAACAAATTTTTTCTTGAACTTTAAAATACTATTAAATGTTCAAAGCACAAACAATAACATATTTTAGAGTTAAAAAGAGGTGTATACATGCAAGATATACCAACAACATCAAAAAAAGGAGAGAGAGGTGTGCCTGAGTGGCTCAATTAAGCGACTGCCTTCAGCTCAGGTCATGATCTCAGGGTCCTGAGATCGAGCCCCGCATCGGCCTCTCTGCTCAGGGGGAGCTCTGCATACTTGTGATCTCTTTCTCTCTGTCAAATAAATAAATAAAATCTTAAAAAAAAAAAAAAGGAGAGAGAGGGGTGCCAGGGTAGCTCAGTAGGTTAAATGTCTGCCTTCGGCTCAGGTCATGATCCCAGGGGCATCAGCTTGGGGAGCCTGCTTCTCCCTCTCCCTCTGCCATTCCCCCCACTTGTGCTCTCTGGCTATCTCTATTTCTCTGTCTAATAAATAAATAAAATCTTTTTTTAAAATGTTAGGGAAAAAAGGAGCGAGAAGATGAATTACTCTATACTGTTGAAGAACCTTAAATTACATGCAAAATAATACAATATTATTCATGGTAAACTATGATAAGTTAACAATGTACACTGTAATCCCCCGCACAACCAGAAGAACAAACAATTAAAAAAACGAAAAGGTTACACTCAAGTAAAGCCAATAGGGAAATAAATCATAGTACTAAGGAAAACCTAATCAAGAAGAAGGAAGGAAAACGGGAAAAAATGAGCAAAGAATGAAGGAGACAAATAGAAAAACAACAGTAAGATGGCAAGCTTAAGTCCAACCATATCACTAAATTCATTAAGGTAATAGAATAAACACTCCAACGAGGCAGATAGCATAAAAAACAATATGAAGGGGCACCTGGGTGGCTCAGTCCGTTAAGCATCTGCCTTCGGTTCGGGTCATGATCTCAGGGTCCTGGGATTGAGCCACACACCTAGCTCCCTGCTAAGCTGGGCCAGGGAGGGATCCCTGGCCCCTCCCCCTGCGCTTGTGCTCTCTTGATCTCTCTCTCAAAATAAATAAATGAAAAATCTTTAAAAAAAAAAAAAAAGCCTGGTGGTGGGTATTGAGGAGAACACGTCTTGCATGGAGCAGTTGGTGTGATACATGAACAATTAATCTTGTAACACTAAAAAAAAATTAAAATAAACATATTTGGGGGAAAAAAAACAATATACAATTATTTGTTGATTCAAAATAATACATTTTAAAGTGAAGACACATGCCCAGATCTTATATTCAAGGTACCACTCAACACTAAAAGAAAGTGCACTCCTTGCATAAGTCAATGATACCATGGTTAAGTAAGGTCCCAAAATGTGACAAGAATACATCAAAAAGGTGCAGGAGCTAGTAGGAAATAGCTCAAAAGCCCTAAGTCTGGGACAGTCTGAGCATCAAAATAAATATAGTAAAGGAATGAACCATGCGAATTAAGTAAGAATCTGTGAGTCTCATCTGATGATAGGTAGATGATAAACAAAGAAGTAGACAGAAGGTAAGCAGCAAGGAAGCAGATGGGGAAGGACTCCTTAAAAGAGAATGCCAAGTAATACACAAGGAATTAAGAAACCATAAATTAATTAAAAATCATAAGCTGGTAATTTTCTGAGTGAAAAACTGATTCACGCAAGAATCATTAATGGGGAAAAAAAAAAAGAATCATTAATGGATACTGTAAGGGAGAGAGAGAGATGAAGAACACCTGGTAACTAACAAAATACAAAGGATTTCAACACAAACACTACTTATTACAAAAACAAAACAATAATGATAATTATACAGGGAGAAAAGAATATCTCAACTAACTAATCAAATAATATAAATAGGGCTTATAATACAATATACACACAGAGAGACACATA
>JAQQSY010005147.1:0-11850 GCA_028646535.1 Procyon lotor | reverse complement strand
TAATAATTATAAATCACTACGAATACTTCTTGGAACATGGGAAGATTGTTTGTGAAATATATAAAAATGTCATCCTTTTAAGAAAGATTTTTCAAATATATCCTAAAGCTTTCCTTTAGCTGATGTGATATTTCTACTACTATTCTATTCCCTTACTTCTTTAATTGAGGGATACTAATTAAGCTCCTCCAGGCCTTGCATAGAAATTTGTATTAAAAAGTTACTTATGCCGGGGAACCTGGCTGGCTCAGTCATTGGACATCTGCCTTAGGCTCAGATCATGATCCCATTGTCCTGGGATCGAGCCCCTCATCCGGCTTCCTGCTCAGCAGGAAGCCTGCTCTCCCTCTCCCACTCCTCCTGCTTGTATTCCCTCTCTCTGTATGTCTCTGTCAAATAAATAAATAAAATCTTAAAAAAAAAAAAAGTTACTTATACTTCTGAATGTGCTTTTCAGTTACTGATTGTAAATGTCAGCCGGTAGCTGGAGCCGCTAGATGAATATTCGATGACAGTAACCATTTCAAAATTCACTGCTGTATTTCAACTGAAAATAATCCTCCCACCTTCCCACGAGAACTTCCTATATCATCACCTCCTGTCAAGTGTTTTTTTTTTCCCCCTTTCAATAGTTCTGACATTACTGAAGCTCCCAGTCAGAAATGTCCAGTAAAGCTTACGGGGCTGTACTCTGCATTCCACGGGAGGCATTTGGTTCACTGTAAGGTGGCGGTCTGGGTTGAAGGGCAGTTTACTAGCCAGCTGGCACCAGCGGCTGGGCAGAGCTTTGTTAAATAAACTAACCATGCAGATGAGGCCAGTGGCGACTCCCTGGCTCCCATGAGCGGCTCTTTCACATTGAGAGGGAAGAATTGGATGCCGGAGTTGTCAGGATAGGAGAGACGATGCTCGGTCATCCCCGTAGTACTTCCCTCAGCTCTGAGAAGAGTCCAGAGGCCAGAAGCAGGGCTTGATGGTCCTTGTTCTCATTCTGGGAGTAACTTGTGACTGGTGCAGCTCACCCCTCCTGGTCTGATGCCAGTTCTGAGATTTTAGAGTGCAATGGAGACGCTATTCATAGATCTAGGCTGGAGTTGTTCATAGCTAACTACACATTCTGTGTGCATTATGTGTTTATGGCATCACTTCCACATTATTTTGGCAAGATCTGGGGTTTCACTTAGGAGTTCTAAAAGGACATAGGATGACTATTTTAAAATGGGCTAAAGAGTTGAAGGGCTAAATTTCCACAATGAGTAAATTTAGCAATTTCAAAAAATAGGACAGAAAATAAAATTGTATAGTCATCCCTAAATATAGTACAATGACCACATACAGAGACTGAATGCTGATAATAGAGATATATTTTACTTTCAGCCTTAGATTTTTTTTTTTTTCATTTACCATGACATTTCTCTTGATGTTCTCCCATGGTACCTAATTTCCCAGTTTAGTAATCAACTGCCGTGGTTTAATTAATTGCCTTTCACATGGAATGGTCAGTGGCAGCCCTTTTTTCTATAATCAACATTTACTCAGTATTATTTTATGTATTAATGTAGTATTGTCACCTGTGGGGAGAATTGGCAACTTCCTTTATGTCTGATGAGTCTCGTAGGTCCTGTGGATTCTGTGCTAGATCAGTGCATGGTGGTGGTGATGTTCTGAGCTCACCCGAACCCCAAACAGGTGGTAAAAAGCTAGGGAAGGAATTAGAGTGTTGGGGAGGGCGGTTCACGGAGAAGAGAGAGTCACATAGGTACACACATCCAGGTGCACATCCACAGAAAGCTCTGCCCTCAAAGACGTGTATGTACTGAGGGGACAGAGGCCCAGAAGCAGAGGCCCACAGGACCACAGACACAGATGGACACACACCAAAACACGGATTGAGAAAGAGAGGCACTAGTGGGAAAGAGAAAGGCCCGTGAGGGGGCGAGGAAAAGAGAGAATTAGAGAAAAGGAGGGCCAGAGAAGAGTAGAGAGAAGGAAGTGGGACAAAAAGGCCCCATTCCTGTAGTGAGCTGAGATCTGCACCCCCACGCAGGTGCTGGAGGGGTGAGGTCGCGCAGGAGGGGCGGCAGGGGCTGGCGAGAGGAAGCTTGTTGATGCGATTGCTCTCTTCCATAGTATTCAAGAAATGCTGACGGGCCAGAGGCTCTGCCACTCGGAGTCTCACAATGACAGCGTCCTGGCGGCACTGAATCAGCAGAGAAGCGACGGCATCCTCTGCGACATCACCCTGATTGCCGAGGAACAGAAATTCCATGCGCACAAAGCAGTCCTTGCAGCGTGCAGCGACTACTTCCGGGTAAGCTGGAGTAGTTTGTTTCTGTTAAGATGCCGACACACGGAGGATGACAAATGAGTAAGGAAACATTTTTTCCGAAACTTTTCCCGAAGTGGCACGAAATCACCAGTCAGTCCAGTGGCAGTCCCCGGACCTGGGAATGTTGGGGGCCTTTCTGGGGCAGAATGAGATTGGGGTTCTGGTGGGATCCTCCCGGGGGCTGGACCCCTGGATGTCCCTCCCCTGGAGAGCAGACTTCGCATATGAGCCGAGGGCTGTTTGATACGGTCCCACTGTAAGGCAGTGTGGCATAGTAGTGCCCCATGATGGGGTGTGAAGTGGGGGAGAGGATGTTTCTGGATTCAGGACCAGAAGGACCATCTGTAAAACAGTTTGTTAAAGTTTAAATGTCCATAAATATATGTAGGGTTTCTGATTTTTTTGTTTTCTATGCATGTTCTATGCATTTTAATTCCAGTACAGTTAGCACACAGTGTTATATTAGTTTCAGGCATACAGTCTAGGGATTCAGCATTTTTGTGCAACACCTGGTACTCATCACAACAAGTGCCCTCCTTAATCCCCGTCACCTGTTTCACCCATCCTCCACCCAGCTCCCCTCTGGTGATCAGTAAGTTTGTTCTCAATAGTTAAGAGTTTGTTTCTTCGTTTGTCTCTTTCTCTCCCCCAACCCATGATCATTTGTTTTATTTCTTATGTTCCCCATATGAGTGAAATCATATGGTATTTCTCTTTCTCTGACTGACTTATTTCACTTAGCATTGTAGTCTGTAGCTCCATTCATGTCTTTGCATGTTTACTGCTTTTTTTAAAGATTAAAATAGTACGGTTATAGCTGGCTAAATGCCGTTTATTTAGTACATCCTATGACTTAAGTGGTAGAAAAAGAACTTTATATACAAAGCTCATATAAATGAGAATAGAAATTAATTAATTAATTATTTTAAATTTCCCTTACCAAGGTCTTAAAATGCTACAGAAAACCGACTTAGGCCCATGAGTAATTTGTTGGTTTGATTTGTATAATTCCAATAATAATCTTGGTTTTGATGTCTAAGAGATATTATCAACTGCACTCAGTTGCCAACCAGCAGTTAAACAGGATTTTCAAAGGTGCCAAATCATAAAAGAAAGTCTTTTTTTTAATGTGTTTTAAATATGATGAAACCTAATACTGTAGAGGATCAAGAGGGCAGTAGTTAAAATGTCTATAAATAAAAAGTAGGGATTTAATTCTCCACTGCAGAAATGAAGCAGGATATCTGAAAAGTGACCTTTAAGGTGCATTGATACAATGTTACATTTTATACACTCACACATTGTCAGGCATTCATCTTCCAGAAAGGTTGTATTAGTCAGGGGGCTTTCAAACAACATACTCTATGTTGTTCTATATAACACAGGCACATTATATAATAATATAATATACTAACTTTTGTTTTCCTCTAGACCATAATATAGACCTGCTGTTACTTAGTTTCTCTCCTCTTAGGTCTCTGCCGGTTAGCTTTTTAATTTAACTTTGGGAAATGGTTTGATTTTGTGCCCATGTGTGTGTGAGAGAGAAAGCATGTGAGTAAGAGCTTGTCACTTGTTGGCCTTTAACAGAGTTTGCTGCTACTCCCGGGCTTTCATCTCTTCCACCACGATGCCCTGATCCTCGGAGAGCATGCCTCCTTTATAACACCTGCGGTACAAAGCTCGCGAAGAAAGCTTTATTGTTCCCATGATGCAGATAAGGAAACTGAAATGCAATATATTTTTGTTTTTGTTTTTTTAAGATTTTTATCCATTTACTTGACTGAGAGAGAAGGCACAAGCAGGGGGAGCGGCAGGCAGAGGGAGAGGGAGAGAGAAGCCGGATCCCTGCGGAGAAGGGAGCCCGGACTCGGGGATCGATCCCAGGACCCTGGGTTCTGAGGACTCGGGGATCGATCCCAGGACCCTGAGCCAAAGGCAGATGCTTACCCAGCTGAGCCACCCAGACACCCCTGAAGTGCGGTGTGTTTAAATGACCCCCCAAGGACTGCCAGATATTAGGTGCAAGAGTTGCTTCTCACACACAGGAGCGTGTTTCCTGGAGGCCCGAATTATGCTTTTTCCCTTCCGCTGTGTGCCCTGCTAGGGGCACATACACAGTTCCTGTAAGCTCGAAGCCTGCCTGTGAGATGAAAATTAAGTGACTTTTATAGTTAAGTGTTCAGATGGAGAAACCAAAACAAAACTGGAACAGCTGGTACTTCCAACTCTTTTCTCGGCACAGTGTTGAGTGCCGGAGTTAACAATATTTAACCAGACATACACCAAGCCCTGTGGCATTTGTAACACAGATATCGTACTAGAAGTAGTTTTTGCCTTGTCCTCCTCTGCCCCTTTTAATTTTTGTCGCATAACAAGCCACTTCAAAACCTAGAAGCTGAATAGTTGCTCCGTCCGTCAGCTCTGCTGATCAATGCTGGATTCATTCTCACATCAACAGTTCACTGGGCTGGCGGCCGGAGGCTGGATGACCTGAATTGGCCTTGTTCACATGTCAGGTGATTGTGAGGTTCTTGGCTGAGGTGGTAGGGAACACTGGGCACATATTTCTCACAAATGGGCTAGGCTGCACTTTTTCACATGACAACTAAATTTTAAAAACAGCCAGCAAGAGGGTAAGCCTCAATGTGTGGGTACTTCACAGTCTTCTCTTTGTGTCATGTTTTCTGAAATCCCATTGGCCAAGGAAGTTACATGGCCAAGCCTAGAGTCAGTGTAAGACGGTATATACCGTCTTTCAGGGCAGAGAGGCAGAAAAGGAATGAATTTGTTGCCATTTTTGCAACCTCCTGCTGTCAGGAACTGTCAAGACTGAGATTTTATCCTACTTGCAAGCCAGCAAGTTAGCCCAACACAGTTTCATAGATGCTGGTAGAAGACAGTCCGAGACAAAGGACAGTTTACAACTCACAGAAACAGCAGTCTCTGAGTCTCAGCTTATTTGTACGTATTCCCTGAGCCTCTGTTCCCACAGGTGACATGAAGAGGGCCAGCTTCCATTACTGCACACAAAATGGACTGCCTTACCAGAGAGGATCGTTGAGTTCAGGAAACCCAAGTCTTGTATAGTGGTTAGGAATCATGTCTGTTTTTTGTTCTGGAGGGACACATTATTATACTAGACAGTAAGCATGCCTACTTTTGCTCTCTGTAAAGAGACATCGTATCTTCCAGGACTGTAAGCAAAACTGCCCTTTCCTCCTAAAGGAGATACCACTCTGTCTTCCAAAACTGTTTGCCATAGAAATATCCTTGAAAAGAAAGTTCAGAAGGACAAAGGACAGTGAACACCTCATTCACAGTATGTGCAAAAATGCAAGAGACCCATGGAGAATTGTCTTCCAACAACCACATGCCCTAAACTAGAATTATGTTTGTTTCCCTTGTGTCGTGCTCCACCACACTGAAACACCTAGAAACAGTATCCTGCTTTAGTCATTTCTGTATCTCTCACAGTGCTTATAATGTTGCTTCAGGCTTAGTGTTCAATAAATATTTATTAAGTGGATGAGGCAATGTTTTCTAATTGTCCTAGAATCCCATGTATATTTCAATTCTTAATATCCTGAATATAAAAAAATATGCAAATTATTGATGGAGTTTTCTTTCTAATGTAATCTGTTCAAAGTTAATTAAGTACCTTCCTATAAATTAGACTTTGGTACTTTGTACTATGACATCTGGCAGATTATTTTGAATCAAAAAAATTTTTTTTTAAGTTTTGTTTTTGTTTTCTTTAAGAAAACAAAATTATTATTTATTTGTTTGTTTATTTATTTATTTATTTATCTGACAGAGAGAAAAAGATCACAAGTAGACAGAGAGGCAGGCAGAGAGAGAGGGGGAAGCAGGCTCCCCGCTGAGCAGAGAGCCCAATGCGGGGCTCGATCCCAGGACCCTGATATCATGACCTGAGCCGAAGGCAGAGGCTTTAACCCACTGAGCCACCCAGGTGCCCCTCAAAATTGTTTTGATCCAGGAAAGGAAGTACTACAAGAATGAGAAGGCCCAAGTTTTGGTGTAAACTGCTTCTTTACATTGATCTGAGAGTTGTTATCAGCTTTTTTTGCTTAAAATATAAACAACAGTCAATCACAAAGTACTGTAGCTTTCTGTGATTATCAGCATTGTAAAAGAAAAAGTGAAAACATTTTTCAGCCAAGCAGTAATGATTTAAAAAAAACTTAGGCTTAATATCTGCAGTCTAAGTGTAACATGGCAACAGTCAAATGCTAATAACCAATTCAGACCAGGGACTTCCTTTATGAGTGGATGGAGAGGCAGAGGGAAGAAAGGGAAGAGCTTACAGGTCAGGTCTGTGTTTCAATATAGCAACAGGGATGGTCTCTCTCTTGGCCATTGTTTCCCAGTGTCCAGCAAATAGGTGCTATTCTAATTACTATCTCTTGATTATTCTCTTTACTCTCTCTTCTCTAAGCATAGGTGAGTCATCTTACTTCTGTGAATCTGTGTTTTTTCATCTGTAAATTGGTGATCATAAAGCACAGCTCTTGGAATGACTTGATGTGGAGACTTAAAAGAGATAAAGTATATAATGCACCAAGTACTGTCTCTGACACACAGCAGATTTTCAATGAACATTAGCTGTTTCACTCCTTGCACTAACCTGAGAGTCCTGGTCACGCTCTGCCTGACTGCTTGTGGGAAGAGGTAACAGGTTATCTTTTTGGGTTCACCCGGTTGCAGACTTGCTCACCTTTTGGTGGGTCAGAATCACTTTTTGGTCCTATCCTTTCCCATCTTTTCATTTTCTGGATCCGACACCTCCTTCCTTCTTACCTAGAACATTCCAGTGGCCATCTAACTTTTCTCTTCTGCCGTTGTTCCTTTGCAAACCATTGTGCAAATGACTGCGTGGTTAGCTTTCACTCCCCTACTCAGATCCTCCAGAGCTCCTCACTTGCACATTTGCCAGACTCTCGGAGTGGAGTGTGCCTTCATGCTGTGTCATTATCATCCAGCTTCATCTTTGTTCCCCCATCTGTTCATCTGAGGTTGCAGCCATAGTGTTCTCCAGACATACTCCATTGCACCTGAGCGTCTTTCACTTCTCAGCCTTGCTAATGACCATTCTTTCTACACTAGCCTCCTACTCACCTTAGTTTACTCTGTCCATCTTGCAAGATTTATCAAAACAAACAAGTGTGAAATTTTTCATGAAGCCTTATCCTGTCCACCCTCTGCTACCTCCCTAAATTCATATTCAGGGTTCCCTTTTTCTGAAACCTTAAAACTGTAGTTGTCTTTCTCAAGGAGTTAAAGATCAACTGAGTGAAAAGACAGCCTGTGGAATAGGAGAAAATATTTACACAGCTACCTGTTAAGGCATTAATAGCTGAAATATATAAGGAACTCATGTGATTCAATAGCAACAACAACAAAAAAAACCCAAACAGAACAGAACAAAAAACAACCAAACCCAAAATAAATACTGTGATTAAGAAGTGGGCAAAGGATCTGAATAGACATTTTTCCACAGAAGATATGCAAGTGGTCCAGAGGTACATGAGCATAATGGCTATAAGCTCAACATCGCTAATCATCAGGGAAATGCAAGTCAAAACTACAATGACGTATCACCTCATACCTGTTAGGATGGCTGTTACCAAGACAAGAAATAACAAGTGTTGGTGAAGATGTGGAGAATCTTCTACACTACTGTTAAAAATGTAAATTGGCACAACTACAACAGAAAATGATATGAAGATTCCACAAAAAACTAAAAAATAGAATTACCATATGATCCAATAACCCCACATGTGATTATATATTGAAAGGAAATGAAATCAGGATCTTGAAGGGATGTCTCCCATGTTCTTTGCAGCATTATTCATAATTGCCAAGATATGGAAACAGCATAAGGGTCTGTCCACAGAAAAGTAAAGAAAATGTAGTGTGTGTGTGTACCCATGAGAAGGAAGGAAATCCTATTATTTGTAACAACATGGATGAATCATGAGAGACTTAGGTGAAATAAGTCAGATAGAGAAAGACAGATACTGTATGACTTCACTTTATAGGACCAGAGGGTAGAATGGTAGTTGCCAGGGCTGGGGAGTGGGCGAAATGCAGATATGTTGGCCAAGGGTGTACATTTCCAGTTATGAGATGAATATGCACTGGGGACTTAATTACAGCATGGTATCTGTAGTTAACAAAATTGTATCATGGACTTGAAAGTTGCTAAAAGAGTAGATCTTTCAAATCCTTACCACACACGTGTGTGCATGTGCACACTCATACAAACAGCAGGGAAAGGTAACAGGTGATGGATATGTTAACTAACCTAATTGTGGTAATCATTTCACAGTATATGTGTGTACTAAATCATCATGTTGCTTACCTTAAACTTGCACAATGTTGATGTTGATTATATCTCAAAGCCGGAAAATTATTTTAAAAGGAAATAAGAGGGGTACCTGGGTGGCTCAGTGGGTTAAAGCCTCTGCCTTTGACTCAGGTCATGATCTCAAGCCCCGTATCGGCTCTCTGCTCAGCAGGCAGTCTGCTTCCCCCTCTCTCTTTGCCGACTTGTGAACTCTCTCTCTGTCTACTTGTGATCTCTCCCTCTGTCAAATAAATAAAATCTTAAAAAAAAAATAAAAGGAAATAAGATTATGTGTCATGTGTTGGTTCACTAAGAACTTCTCTGAGAGGGCCTGTGGGTGGTTGAGGACTAGTCAAGTCCACCAAAGTGCTATTGAACAAAGGTGAATGAGGAACTACTGCACCAGAGGTCACGGGAGAAATTAGGGCCTTGTGATCTAGAGTGTGAGAGGTGGGAGGAGGCAGCCCCTTACCCTCCAACCTCTGGCAGCCTCCCTGACTGGGGACACAGAATTCGAGGGGCCCCAGTGTGGGCAGCCCTGGGCTCTGGGCCACCCTGCTGCTTCTGGAGGCTGTTGTTCTAACATTTGCTATCTCTAGCTTCAAGCTCCACGAACGCCTACACTTTCTGGCCAAGGAAGCAGATGTCTTGACTGTCTAACATAGCTTCGCATATGTGATGGTAAAGTGATTCAAATATGACATTTTGGAAAGTTAAATATTTGAACATCATTTTCCATTAGAGCCTGAGCATGCTCTGCCTATGTAATTTTTTAGTTTTGAGACCAGAGGATAAAGCCATGGTTTTAAAAAAAAAAAAAAATCTGTGTTCCGTGTATTTTTATAATCAAACTCTCCAGTCACTATTAAAATGGCATAAAAGGCCATTTTAAATGAGTATATAATACTCTTTAAATGAGTATATGATATGTAGTTAGAAATAAATGTTTTTGAATTCAATAAGCATTTGTTATCTTTCTACTATTTTCTAGACAGAACATATTCGTTGTCTTGTAGGAGATACAGACAAATGAGCAAGTAACTACAGAGTATGTAATTGATATTAGAGGTTTGGGATAGTGTTTTGGGACTTGAGCCTTGTTTTTAATCCCTCTTCCTCTCTTCTGGCATTCTCAGTTGATAAGAACAATAATCATAACTAATACTAATTGAGTATTTACTGATGTACAGACAGTTATTCTGTGTATCAACTCATTTTAGCTTCTAAAGGAACCTGCAGGATGGGTATTATTACCATTATCATCTCCATTTTAAAAACAAAGAAAAGGAGGCTCAAATTGAAATAATGGAGGCACAGAGCATGAAGAGTGGTTAAGTAAGAGGGGATGAAGGAGCAGATGGAGGAGAGAGGAGGATCTGTGTGATGTGTGTGTGTGTGTGTGTGTGTGTGTGGAGTGGTTTGCAGGAGGTAAGAAGGATGGGACGCAGGAGGTAGAATCCTCCGGCTGGTGAGATGGGGGTGAGGGAGAGGAAGGACTCAGGAACAAGGGAGGCCCCTGGCTGGAGGATCAGGCATCTCCTCCGGAGCAAGGGGCCCACCACCACCACAGCCCTGGGGCTTGGAGGGTGTTAGGGAAAGAGCAGCTGCAAGGCATTTTGAAGGAAGCTGTGTAAGCGGGGAAGACTGAGTGTGAGCACTTGAAGTTCCCCTTGGAGGGCAGAGCCAGGACCATTTTTTTTGCTTTTCTGATCATTGCATCCCAGCACCTGCTGTAGTGCCTGGCGCCCCACAGACCCTCAATAGTCCTTCTCCCCCGTTGCAGTCTGATTGGCGTAGTCTCTTGCTGGGTCTTGTGGGCAGAGCGTCACCAATCCCTTCCTCGGAATCTTTCCCGTAAGAACGCCCATGACACGTGTTATCTGTTTTTGTCTTTTTTCCTAAGAACATGTCCTCTAGGGACTTGAAGGTCATCGCACTGCTGACCTTAAAACATATAAATGAGATCACTGTTGGACTCCACGGGTTTCCTGTTCAGTGGTTTTATAGGCGCTTCATTAACATTTCTGTTTCTCAGAAATCCTATATAAGACATATTGTGTTTATCAAACATTCAGGATAAACAGCAACATAACACTGACAGTTGTTGCTGTCAGCCAGCACGCCTGCAGCCTCCTGCCTTTATCCGCAGCCTGCTCCTCAGCTCCCATCGCTTCTGTAAGCCCCGGGTAGGCTTCCAGGACATGGTCTTTGGGCTTAAGAAAATAAAATTAAGAATAAAAGTAAATGTCCTTTGGAAATCCTCAGGTGCTGTGTGACTTCTTAATAGTTAAAGGACCTCAGGCACCGGGCACCTTGCTGTAATTTCCATTCGCTCACTTTGTTTACAGGGATATTGTCACAGTCTGATTAGTACAGCCCTCGAAAATAAAATTTTAGCTGGAGGTTACTTACAACTACCCATCCTTTGCAGAGAAGAAATGAATAAAAATACTAGAAAAATAACCTCCAAATCCTCCCATACATAGAGTAATTATTTTTAGTTTATCTTCGTGATAGTTACTAAAGCATATAAATCGCCACTGTTGTCCTGACGAGGAAAGCGTTACTCCACAGTTATTCAACTGGTGCATGAATGTCACTAAAATTAAATCCCATGATGTTCAATATTTTCCATAGTCCATTTTACACTGGCCTAGCCTGTGATTAATTTCTTTGAGGCTGAACAAGCTCTACTGAGTTCTGTGGTTATTGGGTGTTTATGCTGAAACGGCAGCATTGCTAATTCTTGCATATTTGCACACTGCTTTGTTCTTGCCTTTCCCTAACATGTATTTCATGTGTGAATCACAGAAGCACCAGAACATCATTTTTATAGTGATGCATTTGAGTTATACATCTTATAGTAAACCGACCATTGTTTTCCATCAAGCGAATGCTTGTTTTAATATTTGATTTTATAAAATCTATTTTTAAAAAATTACTAAAAAGTAGAGCAGTGTCTCTTAAGAATTAAAAAGTATAGCTAAAGAATGAGGTTTTATCAGCTTTGAAAATACTGTGAAGACACCTTATAAGGGAGGGGGGGAACTGACGGAAGTCAAAGGAGACTAATGTGCAAATTAAGAAGAATATGGGAAACTGATTCAGATGTATGGTATTTTTTAAATGTGTATTTCCTTTTTTGAGTTTT
>JAQQSY010005146.1:0-11850 GCA_028646535.1 Procyon lotor | reverse complement strand
AAGTTTTTCTACTTTACTTCTAAGCACCAATCAACATAAGAGCAGCTTTAGTTTTGTTGTTACTGAGGATGAGAGTCATAGGCAATCACATGGCAAGATTTGGCCAATATGAGTAGAGTAATATAATAATAGAGGTCATAGAAGCAAAGATCTAAAGGGAGGCAACTGTGAGACAGAAGCCATCTGTACCCTTCTTTCAGTGTTGATTGTGAGGATTAAGGGCAAAAAGTGCTTTAAAAACTCAAAACCTTGGGGCGCCTGGGTGGCTCAGTCATTAAGCGTCTGCCTTCGGCCCAGGTCAGATCCCAGGGTCCTGGGATCGAGCCCCGCATCGGGCTCTTTGCTCTGCAGGAAGCCTGCTTCTCCCGCTACCACTCCCTCTGCTTGTGTTCCCTCTCTCGCTGTGTTTCTCTCTGTCAAATAAATAAAATCTTTAAAAAAAAACAAAAAAAAACAAAACTCAAAACCTTATACAAATGGGAGAAATTACTATAATCCAAACATGTGTCGTATACACAAAAACACACAAACCAAACAGCACTCATGGCTCATACAGGTCTGTGTTGTTAGAATTTGAAGCCTTTTCCATAAAAAATTACAGGCTTCTTCTCATTGCTTTAAAAAAGGATCTTGGGGGCGCCTGGGTGGCTCAGTCGTTAAGCATCTGCCTTCAGCTCAGATCATGATCTCAGGGTCCTGGGATCAAGCCTCGCATCAGGCTCCCTGCTCGGCAGGAGGCCTGCTCCGCCCCCCCCCACCACCATTCCCTCTACTTATGTTCCCTCTCTCGCTGTGTTCCTCTCTGTCAAATATATAAAATCTTAAAAAAAAAAAAAGCATCTTGGTGACCACAGAAGAGGAACACCAAGTGAACAATGTACCTGTGACTAGGAAAGGAGCTGCTCTTCCTCCAGTCTCCTCCCTCGGCTCCCTCCATCCCTATACATCAACCACTGTCTACCTCTCTGGCCTTTTGCAAAGCTCACTGTCTGCAACTCCGGAATGACATCTCTCGCCTTGGAGTCTCGGGACTTGAAAAATTCTGACAGACACCCATGAAGGCACAAATAGCACTGTACCATTCAAATCTGAACCAGTCTTCTAACTCAGTGACAGACGGTTAAATAAAAAAGTTTGACCCTCCCAAAAGCTTTTAAAGGATCAGTGTTCCTTTTGTTTAAATACAAAAGAAGGAAAGAAAAACTGAACTAACTTGCTATAAACAAAGCAATTTGAAATTCTAGTCACATTCTGAAAAAAGTCAAGGGATCATTTTTCCACAGGAACCCCCTATTAATGCCTCGTGCAACTTGCGGGAAGGCTTCAGGCAGCAGAATGTCTCAGAAATTCAATCTGGGTTTTGCTGTCCCACCTACTCCCATAGCGCCAAAGTGCCAAACTGGGTCTGAGAAAGGAAGCCTCCAAGCAATCGCCAAGCCATTTCTCCCTTAAGGTTCCAGAAATTAACATGGGGATGTTGGGTACATTTGTATGCATGAATTCAGTAATGTTTATTAAGTCCCAACCACACCTGCAGATAACGGCCCCTTCTCTTAAGCCGCCCATGATTTGCTGCTAGTTTTTCTTACATCACTAGAACAACAGCTACAATAACAACCACAGGAATTTTCATTAGAATAAACATGATCAGTAGCCCTTACAATTTTCCATTTAAATAAGAAAAAAATAGAAAACCATGAAATATGTTTCCCTTAAGTCCTACCACCATTCATTCCATGCTTATTTCTGTTGTTAGTTACTTGAAAGACGGTTTATATATTTTTTTGAGTTCATATCAAAGACAAAACTATAAGAAACAGACTTCTGGACCTGACTTTGCTATGATGCTTCATCATTTACAGAGCACCTTTGTATTCTTGATTTCCTCTCATCTACACAACAACTGTTGGGGAGGCACTATTGTATAGGAAGAAATCATTCAACTGCCACAGCTAGAAAGAAACAACACTCAAAACAGACCGTCTGATGCTTTCCACCATACCACCGTTTCCTTGGATAGAGAATACAAAAATAATAAGACTTAAGGAGCACTAATATGTAAAAAGCTCAACTGCAAAAAATAGAGAGAGATAAAAAAGTGAGAGTATCAGAAAAAACACCTTAAAAAAGACAATCTTGATTTTCTTATACACACACATCACTGTTTATAATTTTTTAGATTATGATCAATTTTTTTTCTAACAAATCTGGTGCTGTTAATACATTGAAAAAAAATGAAACAAAAACCATTTTAACTAATGTGTGTTTCTATTGATTTATTTGTGGTGGTGTTAACACTAGAGCTGCTTGTAGGCTATCTTCTCACACATAGTAATTATTATTTACTGATGGCAAAGCTCTGTGGATGCAACTGAAGTGTCAGTGACATAAAGAAAAGCCTGTTTAAATGATCTGCAAAGCAGGGCCACAGCTGTAACTTTGCCCGGGCAGAGCCTGTCAAGTAAATAGCATGATCTTTTCAAACACAGCCATATTATTTTCTTCCTGGCATTTGTAGTTTGTTAAAATGCTCAGTGTACATGCCTTTCTTCCTAATAACAATGGCAAATGGCCAATCTCTGCACTTATCTCTTGCACACACATTACTTCTATGTATATTTGATCTAGTTTCTCTATTTGAAGGAAATACACACACACACACACACACATAGAGGAATGTACCTAGCTGCAAATTTTAAACAGCATTCTGTGACTGGTATGATATAACCTATAACTCAGTGATGTAACACTCAAAAACGCCAAATAAAACAATTTCATTGAGATGCTATACAAGTAGCCTAAGATCAACTGCTGGATCTGCTTAGAATTAAAACACACACACACACACACACTCTCATTCACACACACACACACACTCCATGATGCTTCAAAACTGCTGATATTTGATTTTGTAAGACATACTCCATCTGATATTTATAGGCTTAAACTTATTGCCAGAGCCCCAAGAGCGTCTGTCTGGGATCCCAGCCATTGTCTACCAACTTATTTGTACCTTGGTAGATATGTGAATATCCAACAGCTTTCTAATTTAGAAAGGATGGGTGGATTTTCAGTAACTTTTATTTTATTTATAACTCAGAGATTAGATACTAAAACAGGAGCCACCTAACATCGCTGCCAAAAAATTTGATCTTTAATATAAATCCCTTAAGGCATGACTTTTTTTCCACATAGAATTATACAATCTCAGGATTTGACAAAATCTTGAAGGTTATTGAAGCCAACCATTCTTTCCAGCCAATTCAGTGCATTGGTTAAGAGTTGGGGCTCTGGAAACAGATTGCCCAGGCCTGTCACACTTACCATGTATGTGATACCAGGCAAGCCTTCAGACTCTCCAAGCTTCTGTTTCATTTGTTAAACGGGAATAAAATAGAACATCCGTCCTTGGGTTGCCATAATTAAACGAGATAACACGTGGCTAGGTACATGCACACAGTGGGTGCTCAAGAAATGTAGGCTTTTCAGTTCCTGTGATGTGAGGGAATCCTACAGTTATCTTGCCACATGGTCACTCAACCTTTGGTTGAAAACCTCCAGTGACAAAGAATTTTCCACCTTCTATGCCATACCTTTCTCAGTTCTGAATCACTTGAACCCTTAAAAGTTCTACCAGAGGAGCGCCTGGGTGACTCAGTCAGTTAAGTGTCTGCCTCTGGCTCAGGTCATGATCCTGAGGTCCTGGGATTGAGCCCCTCATTGAGCCCCACACTGAGCCCCGCATCAGGCTCCCTACTCGATGGGGAGCCTGCTTCTCCCTCTCCCTCTGCCATCCACTCCTCTCCCACAACCCCAACTTGTGCTCTCTGGTTCTTTCTCTCTTTCTCTCTTGAATAAATAAATAAAATCTTTAAAAAAAAAAAAAAAAAGTTCTGCCAGAGCTTATATCTCTCTTCCTCTTGCCTCTCTTAGTGACCCTAATTATGCTTCCTTGGACCTTTTAGGAAAAAAACAAAATCTGTTCTACATAACAATTTTCCTTTAAGTAGCTCAAGACAAGGTAATTTGGCTCCTTTTTCCTCCTACAGGTCTTTTACCACAATTAAATATACCCAAATCTTTTCCTCATGTGTCATGTTTTCAAAGTTCCCTCCTCATCACTACCACAATATTCCCATATAAATCTCTTTTGGACTATGTCCATATAATGCTTGTAAAAAGTGATACACATAGTTAATGAAATAGGACTAAGGACTATTTATAGGTAAGGACTAAGTTAAAGTATATGAAATTTTGATTCTGAATAGTGACAGCTTTATTTCTTCATTCCAAATCCTTATATCTTTTATTTCTTTTTATTGTCTTGTCTGGTTCAGTGCTGAATACAATTGGGAGCAGAGGGCAGGCAGTAGTAAGTATCCTTGTCTTTTTTATTTTATTTATTCTTTATTTATTTATAGTAAGCTATATACCCAACGTGGGGCTTGAACTCACAACCCCAAGATCAAGAATTGTATGCTCTACTGACTGAGACAGCCAGGTGCCCCTGCTTTTTTGATTTTGAAAGGAAAGCTTATATCAGCAAGTCCTACTATGTCAAGCACATTTTGGCAAAACTTGTGCTAAGGCCTACCAGAAATAAAGGTGGGACCCTAGGAGGCATAAAGATTTTCTGAAAAAGGTATAATGCCTGTGATGTTTGCATCAGACAACCTCAAAGAAAAACAAACTGTTGAAGCTGTATTTTTTTATACTATTTCACTATGAAAATTGTCTACCTTATCTTGAGGATAAGGATGTATTTTTGATTACATATTCCTCAGCAATTGTTGAAATATGAGCCAATAAAATAAACAATCTCAAGCACATTTAAATTAAACATACACTGAGTTTGATTCTTTTGACAGCGTTGTAGAACTAGAGCTTTCCTGGTTCTGGACCCTAAACTTTAGTAACAAAGCCTAAGACTCTAATAGTATTTTGGCAGCCAAAGCACACTGCTACTAGCAGCCTCAAAGCTCCCCCATCCAGAAATTATGTAATTAGTATTCAGAACCCAAGAACTGGTCTGTAGTCTATTCATATGACATTAAATATCATATGATGGAAGATGTAGATAAATAGTTATATAACTGGAGGATATCTTTGTAAGTAGAACATGAAAGGCAAAAACAATAAAGTGACACATTTAACTTAAAAATTAAAATCTTCTTTGTGTCAAAAAAAATAAAGTTCATAAGCAAAATACAGACTTGGAAGAAATATTTGCAACATGTATTTCCAAAAAATGGTTAATGTATTTAGTATATAAAAGCTCTTAAGAAAAAAAAAAAGCTCTTAAATATTAAGATACGTACTATAATTGAAAAATGCACAAAAGACATGAATATAAATGTCCCAAAACAATAAATACAAATGGTCAATATAGATATGAAAAAATGTTCAGCTTTACTGTATTCAAAAAAGTAAAAATAAAGCAAGGCTCTAATTTGTGCTTATAAAACTGGCAGGAACTTTGAAAATCATAATATCCAATGGTGAAGCAACAGAGAAATAAGCCAAGATTCTTATACACTGCTAGAGATTTATCAGAAAGACATAACTATAACATTTTTTCCAAAACTAATGCCATAAGAATATTTCTAGTAATCTTAAAGACAAGAAGTGGAGTGGTGAGGTAAGCATTCTAATTGCCTAAGTATAGCATATTGATTAAGTAATAATGGTACAGTCTTCTAGTTGAGAGAATAATATTTAATGATTTGGAAAAATGTTTATAATTTTAAGCAAAAAAAAGTTAGAAAACATTTTTAGAGCATTATTCTGAGAGAAGATTAGGTAAATAAATGACGATGTTTTAAAACAATATTGTAAAATAATATTTAATGATTCAGAAATGTTCATGATTTCTAAGTAACAATGTTTAAAAAGTAGTATTAAATTATTACCCTAATTATAATTTTCACAAAGAATAGATTGTAAAAAAAGAGGATCATTTTCTCAATATTTGGCAATAAGCATGTACTATTTTTGTAATAAAAATGTTTTTTAATGTTATCTTCTTAGACTTAGCCATTGTTCCAGGTTGTAGGATCCTGCTAAAGAATGCGTTTTTCCTCAGTGAATTTATAAGCATGCTTTCAACAAAGGTGGTGATAAAAATGTTAAATAGAACAAGGTCAAGGGAAGAACTTTATATTAAAAACAAAAGCAAAAGTAAAAATAAAAATAAGAACAAAAAATGACTTCCCTCAAAGCTTAAGCAATTCATTAATTAGTATCCTTTGGGTCACTTCATACATTTCTAATTCACTGATTTACACTCACATTTAATGAAAATTTCTTAATCTTGTCTAAAGGTATTACATGTCTTCATGAAATACCTTGCTTAGCTCAGCTACACATTCAGCCACATTCCCTGATACATTAGTTTCTTGATTAAAACAAAGACTCATTTAGGTTAACTTAAGAAATGAAGTTTCTTCTAAGATTACATGTCCAGTACATAGAACTAAATAGATCCCAGGAACCAAGGCAGACCTGGCAAAAATACACCCTTTCTGTCTATCTTTCGTTTCTGTACAGGATTTGCTTTGCTCTCCTTTTGAAACTGATTAACCAATACCTTCTACATTGTCCCACTCCAAATCACAGAGATAATCTGATTAGCCACCACTGCAAAGAATAGCCCAACTCTGTTTCCCTGAGCAGGAGGCTGTGGGTGAGTCATTTTCATCTAGAAAGAAACAATGGGTAGGATAGGCACTGTGACTAATGTGTCTGATATTACTGCTTTGCTAGTTCCAACAAAAAAGAAAGTTTCAAATGACATAATTTGTTCATATTAAATACACTCTGCCTAATAATCACTAATTTTGCTTTTAAATATACTCATGGACAAGCACAGGGAGAGGAAAAAAGATAGAAACTTTATTTTAAAAGCACAAAGGGTATATGGAATGCAGTGAAAAAGTCTTATTTTAGATATGGAAGAAAGAAAGAGGGGCTCCTGGGTGGCTCAGTGGGTTAAAGCCTCTGCCTTCGGCTTAGGTCATGATCTCAGGGTCCTGGGATTGAGCCCCACGTCGGGCTCTCTGCTCAGCAGGGAGCCTGCTTCCCCCTCTCTCTCTGCCTGCCTCTCTGCCTACTTGTGTTCTCTCTCTGTCAAATAAATAAATAAAATCTTTAAAAAAAAAAAAAGAGAAAATGGGAAGAAGTACTATCTGAATAAATAATGGCCAAGAATTTTCTAAAAATCCAATATATATCAGCCACAAGACATGCTATGAACCTCAAGAGATATGAACTTTATTTTTTTAACATTTTTTAAAAGATTTTATTTATTTATTTGACAGAGAGAGACACGCAGGAGAGTGAACACAAGCAGAGGGAGGACAGGGGGAGAAGCAGGTTCCCCGCTGAGCGCGGACCCTAATGCAGGGCTTGATCCCAGGATTCTAGGATCATGACCTGAGCCACAGGCAGATACTTAACAACTGAGCCACCTAGGTGCCCCAAGAGATATGAACTTCAAAAAGTTACAAATTTACATCTAGACACATCAGTCAAACACTGAAAACCAAAGTAAAATCTTCAAAGTAGTCAGAGAAAAAGATACCTTTAAAGGAATAAGAATGAGATTGATGGTTGACTTCTCAGCAAATATAATGGAATGGTATGAGAGGTAATGACATGTCATCTTTGAAGGTTCTACCAACCTAGAATTCTATACCCAGAGAAACATTCTTCAAAAATGAAAGCAAAATAGACATTGCAGACCAACAAAATCTGATAGGATTTATTACTGGTAAACGGATACTGAAAGCAAGAGGTAATATAATCCCAGAAAGAAGCAAAGAAGTGCAAGAAAGAACAAAGAGCAAAAGAATAAAAACCTGGGTAAATCTAAATGAACATTAACTACATAAAACAATAATAACAACATATTATGGGATTTCAACTGTTTGTAGGATTAAAATATGTGTCAATAGGGGCACCTGGGTGGCTCAGTGGGTTAGAGCCTTTGCCTTTGGCTTGGGTCATGATCTCAGGGTCTTGGGATCAAGCCCCGCATCAGGCTCTCTGCTCAGCGGGGAGCCTGCCTCTCCCTCTCTCTCTGCCTGCCTCCCTGCCTACTTGTGATCTTTCTCTCTCTGTTGAATAAATAAATAAAATCTTAAAAAAAAAAAAAGTGTCAATATTAACAAAAGGCAAGGCTCTAAAGTCCTTACATTGTCTGGGAAGTGGTAAAGTATTCATGTGTATTAGATCAAGGATGCTTTTTTCTTCAGGATAACTACAAAAGGAATAATAAAAAATGTATATCTAACAAATTAATAGGAGGAGGCATAAAATAATTTAAAATAAATCCAAAGAAAGAAAGAAAGGAGAGGAAAGGGAACATAGAAAAGTGGGAAAAGTAGAAAACAAATAAGAAGATTGATTAAATCCCAGATATTAGTAATTATTTAAAGTGCAAATGGACTAAAATATTCAATTAAAAGACAAAGATTATCAGACTGGATTGAAAAAAACCTATATACTGCTTACAAGAGATATATCTTATTGGAAGTAAAAAGATGAAAGAGGAGATGCCTGGGTGGCTCAGTGAGTTAAAGCCTCTGCCTCCGGCTCAGGTCATGATCTCAGGGTCCTGGGATCAAGCCCCACATGGGGCTCTCTGCTCAGCGGGGAGCCTGCTTCCCTCTCTCTCTCTGCCTGCCTCTCTGCCCACTTGTGATCTCTCTGTCAAATAAATAAATAAAATCTTAAAAGAAAAGAAACCTAAAAGAGCACACTGTAAAGCAAAAGCATTTCTAGAGTTAAAGAAAGACATTTAATACTGATAAAAGGTCAATTCACTAGGAAAGTATAACAGTTCTAAATTTCCAAGTTCTTAAAATATCATTTCAAAATATCATAATGAACATTGACAGAACTAAAAGGAGAAATGGACAAATTCACATTCAGAATGGAAGATATTTAACATAGCTTTCTCAGTGACTGACAAAACAGACAGACAGAATATCAGATTTTGGAAGACTTGACTAACATATTTAAAAAACATGACCTAACTGAACTGACATAGAATGTTTGTATTAGTCAGAGAAAAAGAACCAAAAGGAAACATAAAATAGAGATATATATGGAGATTCACTATAGGAATTGGCTCACTCAGAATTATGGAGGCAGAGAAGTCCCACAATCTGCCATTGGTAAGATGGAGAATGAGGAAAGCCAGGCGTATAATTCAGTCTGGTTCTAAAGTAGTTCAGGGGAGCCAATGTAAATTTGAGTCTGAGGTCAAAAGCCTGAGAACCATAGGGCCACTGATACAAGTTCCAGAGTCCAAAGACCTGACGTTCGAGGACAGGAAAAGATGGATGTCCCAACTCAAGAAGAGAGAGAGGAAAAAAAAAGACAACTTTCTGTCCCCTTTTTTGTTTCATTCAGGCCCTACAGATGGGTGAAGGTAGGTCTCTTTACTTAGGCTACTGAATCAAGTACTAATCTCTTCCAGAAAACCCTCACAGACACGCCTAAAGATAATATTTTACCAGCCATCTGGGCATCTCTCAGGACAGTGAAATTGACACATAAAGTTAATTAAACATCACGATACTGCATCCAACAACTGAAGGAAATTCATTCTTCTCAAGTATACATGGACATCTCTCAAAACGGACCATATGCTGGGCAATAAAGCAAGTCTCAACAAATATTAAAGGATTGGAATAAGTACACTGAATATGTTTGCTGATCATAATGAAATTAATCTAGAGATCACTTACAAAAGGATAACTAGAAGTTTCCTAATATTTGGAGATAAAAACAATATACTTCTAAATAACCCATGGGTCAAAGAGATCTGTATGGAAATTAGAAAACGTTTTCAACAAAATTATAACAAAGTTACTACATATCAAAATTTGTAGAGTGCAGTAAAAGGGAAACTTAAAGGAAAACGTGTAACTTCTAATGCATTTTTAAAAAATGAGAAAGTCTGGGGTGCCTGGGTGGCTCATTCAGTTAAGTGTCCAACTCTTGATTTCAGCTCAGGTCATGATTTCATGAGATGGAGCCCTGCATAGGGCTCCACAGTTAGTGTGGAGTTGGCTTGAGATTCTCTTCCTCTCTCTCTCTCTCCCCCTCCTCCACTTGTGTTCATGCTCTCTCTCCCTCTCTCAAATAAATCTAATTTTAAGAAAGTCTGAAAACCAATGATTTATATATTCCTCTAAACAATCATATTCAAAGAAAAAAACAGAAAATTATAGAAAGTAGAAATAACGAAACAATAAACAGAAAACACATAGACAACAGAGAAAACCAACATGCCAAATAGTGGTTCTTTGAAAATACAAATACAATTCTAAACCTTTGCCAAAACTGATGAAGAAAAAAAAAATAAAGAAGGTACAAAAAAAAAAAATAGTGTCAAGAAGAATAGGAGAAATATTGATATAGATCCAACCAGCATTAAGAATACATACCTCAATAACTATCAGAATAGCTATTATCAAAAAGACAAAAAATAAGTGTTGGCAAGGATATAAAGAAAAGGGAACGAATCCTTGTGTACTGTTTGTGAGAATGTAAGCTGCAAAACAATATGCAGGTAACTCAAAACATTAAAAATAGAACCATCATATGATCTAGCAATTCCAATTCTAGGTATTTACTTGAAGAAAACAAAAAAACTAAGTTGAAAAGCTATATGCACTCTCATGTTCACTGCAGCATTATTTATAATAGCCAAGACATGAAAACAAGCTGTATGTTCACTAATGGATGAATGGATAAAGAAAATGTGGTAGATAGATAGATAGACAGACAGATAGAAAGAAAGAACAGAATGTTATTTCGCCATAAAAAAGAAATCTTGCCATTTGTAACAATAAGAATGGACTTTGAGGGCATTGTGTTAAGTAAAATAAGTCAGACAGAAAAAGATAAATACCTTATGATCTCACTTTTATGTGGAATCTAAACAAATAAATAAACCCAACCAAGGTTATGGATTTAAGAACAGGTTGGTGGTTGCCTGAGGCAGGGGTAGGGAGTGGGCAATATGGGTAAAGGTGGTCAAAAGGTACAAATTTCCAGTAATAAAATGAGTAAGTCACAAAGATGTACAGCATGGTGACTACAGCTAATAATATTGTATTGCATATTGAATTGAAAGTAGCTAGGAGTGTCATCTTGAAAGTTTTCATCACAAGGAAAAAAAATTATAGCTATGCATGCTCATGAATGTTAACTTGTTAACTGGATTTATTGTGATGATCAATTTGCAATATATATAAGTATTGAATCATTACATTGCACACCTGAAACTAATATAATATTGATTATACTTTAATTTGAAAAAGGACTATAGGGGCACCTGGGTGGCTCAGCTGATTAAGTATCTACCTCTTAATTTCAGCTCAGGTCATGATCTCAGGGTACTGGGATGGAGACCCATGCTGTGGGGCTCCCCATTCAGTGTAGAGTCTGCTGTCTTCCTCTCCCTCTGCCCCTCCCCCCTGCTGGTGCTCTTTCTCCCTCTCTTTCTAGAATAAATCTTTTAAAAAATTTAGAAAGAATAGAATAAGAGGAAATTATAAACAACTACATGTCAATGAAATGAACAAATTTCTAGAAATATACAATTTACCAGAGTGGGAAAAGAGAAAATAAAATCTGAGTAGTTCTATACCTATGGCCAAAAATTAAATTCATAATTAAAAACTTTCCAATAAAAAGATGGGCAAAAGACATGAACAGACACTTCTCCAAAGAAGACATACAAATGGCTAACAGACACATGAAAAAATGTTCATCATCTTTAGCCATCAGGGAGATTCAAATCAAAACCACACTGAGATACCACCTTACACCAGTTAG
>JAQQSY010005145.1:0-11851 GCA_028646535.1 Procyon lotor | reverse complement strand
CTCGCTCTCGGCGACCCCCCCGTGGGGCTCCCTCTGCTGCGAGCACCTGCCTTTCAGAACAGAGACGAGGACTGGCTTGTGCCGCGATCCTCGCCTCCGAACTAGGCCCGTCCGAGTGCCGCAAAGAGGAATTCCCATAAAATCAATAGCAGTTAAAATGCAGTTTAGCTTGGCCCTCGGAACACAAACCAAAAAATAGTTTGTCTCCCAAGTTAATGTAGGTCTATAAACGTCCCCCTGGCAGACTTCTGATTTCTCAAAAACCACCTTGGGACATCTTTATGTCTCCAATTTGAGGTCAGTTTTTCTCACATCTTTCTGAACCAAACCAAAATATCTTTTGGAACAATTGTGGGCAACGTCTAGCATTTTGCAGTTAGATTTCACTCACAGTTGTCACAAAGTAAGAGTCACACAGAAACATCTCTAACTCAGAGGAGAGAACTCCAGTGACTCTTCACAGTAGGGCAGAAGGGTGGGGACGGTGATCTTACTGAGGTGAGGACACGGTGACCGACTGGGCCGAGGTGGAGGAGCCTCCGACTTCCCCTCCACAGTCCACTTGAGGGTAAACCCAGGTGTTTGCGCAGGTCAGTGAGCTGCAGGCCGCGTGCTCTGGTCCCCAGCAGCTGAATATATACTCAACTGCAAGGCCCTTTATTTAGGAAGGGAAAGCCACGCTTAGCACTTTTTCTGTTGGGGAAAAAGGAGGTGTTATGGTATTTTGCTAACTGGGTAATTTTTGGGGAAAGGCTTTGTATTATCTTTAAAGCATCTTTTGAATAAATGCCGGATCTACAAAAATGCAAATCACCTAGAAAGTCAAAGACATTGGACAGTCGCCTTCTGTTTTGTTGACAAGGAGCTGACCTATTGATTTGCCGTCTGTGGGCGGATGTGATGCTCCGTATTTATTACATTCTGTTAGATACCAAATCGTTAGTTACACTGTCGGGCACAAGTGAGTTTCAATGAGATTTTCTCCTGGGAACACCCACCCCCTCCATGTGCGGGTGATTTCCACGCCCGGAGACCACGCGGCTGGGGGGCTCGTGAGACAGACTCAGAGGGCACCCTTGTCCCCACAGCCGCCCGGCCACGGTGGTCCCTGACAAGTGCCCTGACAGCGAGGGCGCCGTGCTGGACTCTGTGCTCTGAGGCGCTGCGGTGGGTCCTCACACAGGCCTGTGAAGACAGCAGGGTCCCCGCGAGCAGCTGGGGGGCGACGGTGCGGACGAGGGACGACGCAGCTTTTCCGGTTGGTGCTGGGCTCCCGCCGCCACCGCCAGCCGCCGAAATCGCCGAGTCCCTCCCCGGAGATTCTTCCCGGAGTATTGGTTTCCACGTCCGTAGGGAAGGAGGAAGCTCAGCCTCCACACGAGCTCTTCAGAAGCCTACACGGGCCTCTGTGCTGCGGGGTTTTCCCCCAGCAACTTGAAGGAGGTGACTACTCGACTTTAAAAAGAATTTGCTTCCCTAGTGTGCTCTTGGATGAAACGAGCCGCAGAACCGGCTGGTACGCACAGAACAGGCACTCGGAGAGAAGACACTGGGGGGCGACTCATGGGGGCTTGAACCGCAAGCACGGCCCAGCACGGCCAGTGGAGGCAGTGGGGCCGCCAGCCCCGGGAGCCCTGCACACAGTCCCAGAGGCGGCCGCCGCGACCTCTGCCAGCCCAGACACTGCTCCCCTCCCTCTGCCCCACTCCGCTGCCCACTCAGACTCCCAGCAGGGCTCGGCCACCTGGAAGTCAGGGCACAGACCTTGGGATGCCAGCTTCTATCTGAGGAGCACAGCCCTCACCCCTGCACTCCTAGTGCGGGAATTGCCCGCATGGAGGAAGGAGGAAGGGGGGTTGTCTGTGCAGAAAATCCCAAAGAATCAATTAAAAAACCCCAAAAACTCCTGGAACTAATGGATGATTACAGCAAGACTGCATGGTGCCAAGTTAATGTACAAAAGTCAGGTGCTTTCTTACATACCAGCAATGAACACGTAGAATCTGAAAGTAAAAACACAGTACCATTCGTTTATATTTTCACCCCAAAAATTAAACATGTAGGCATAAATTTAATGAAACCTATGCAAGATCTATGGGAGGAAAACTATAAAATTCTGATGAATTCAGAGAAAAATCAGTGGAGAGAGAGTGCATGTGCGTGGTTGGAGGGACTCAGTATGGCCAAACATCGGTTCTGCACAACGTGATCCTAGAGTCAGTGCAATCCCAGGAAAATCCTGTTGTGTGGGGCGCCTGGTGGCTGTGGCTCAGTCATTAGGTTCCTTTGGTTCGGGTCATGACCCCTGCCTTTGGTTCGGGTCATGACCCCGGGGTCCTGGGATTGGCCCCGCATCGGGCTCCCTGCTCAGCAGGGAGCCTGCTTCCCCCTCTCCCCCTGCTTGTGTTCCCTCTCTCGCTGTCTCTCTCTGTGTCAAATAAATCAATAAAATCTTTTTTAAGAAATCCTGTTATTTTGTGTTTATCAACGAACTAATTTTAAAGTTTGTTTAGGTAGGTAAAGGACCCAAAATAGCCACAATATTGCAGGAGAAAAACGTAATTAAACGATGACACTGCCTGCCTTCGAGATTTACTAGAACACTAGAGTAATCAAGACAGGTGGCACTGACCCCAGAGTAGACCAGTATATTAATGGGGCACAGTAAGAGTCCAGGGACAGACTTACGCACATATGGTCCACTGATCTTTGACAAAGAAGCAAATGAATCCAGTGGAGAAAGGATGGTCATTTCACAAGTGGTGCTAGAAGAAGTGGATGTCCACGTGCAGACGAATTACTGTGGACACAGACCTTACATCCTTTACAAAACGTAACTCCAAACGGATCAGAGACCTAAATGTAAAATGTAAAACTGTAAAACTCCCGGAAGAGAACATAGGAGAACACCCAGCTGACCTTGGGTTTGGTGGTCATTTTTTAGATGCAGAACCAAAAGCCTGGTCCGTGAAAGAAAAAATGACACGTTCACTGAAATTAAAAACTCCTGCTCTGTGAAAAATGGTCCTAAAAGAATAAAAAGACAAACTACAGACTAGGAGAAAATCTTTGCGAGACACACATCTGATAAAGGACTTGTGTCCAGAATATACAAGGAACTCTTAAACTCAGCCGTAAGAAGCCAAACAACCCAATTAAAAATGAACAAAAGATCTAAACAGAGGCCTCACCGAAGAAGTTAGACAGAGAGCAAATAAGCTCACCCACATCAGGTGTCACTGCAAAATTGCAAATTGAAAAACTGAGCCACCACTGTGCACCCATTAAATGACTGAAATGCAAAACCCTGAAAATATTGAAAGTTGGTGAGGATGTGGAGCAATAGGAACTCTCATTTGTTGCTGGTGGGAACGCAAAATGGTACAGACACTCTGGAAGACAGTTTAACAATTTCTTACAAAACTAAACATGCTCTTACCACGTGATGCAGCACATCTGTTTCTTGGTATTTACTCAAAAGAATAGAGACCTGTGTCCACACAGAATCTGCCCATGAATGTTAATATGTTAATAGCAGCTTTATTCAAAATTGCCAAAACTTGGAAGGAATCAAGTTGTCCTTGGTAGGTGAACGGATAAATAAACTGTGGTCCATCCATGCAATGGAATATTATTTAGCTCTGGAAAGAAAGTGCTATCAAGTCACAAAAAGACACAGAGGAAGCTTACATGCATATTACCAAGGGAAAGAAGCCAATCTGAAAAGGCTAAACACGATGTCAGTATTACGACATTTCTGGAAAAGGCCAAACTGTGGAAACCGTGGTTTGCCAGGAGTTAGGGGAGGGCGAGGAGTCGGTGGAGCACAGAGGACTTTTAGGGCAATAAAAGTACACTGCATGATATTATAATGATGAATATTTGTCCTTATACATCTGCCCAGACCCACAGAATGCACAACACCAAGTGTGCATATCTAGTCAATGATAATGATTTAATATTGGTACATCCACTGTAATAAATTTTCACTCTAATAAAATGTATAAATACTAAGGAAACTGAAATGGAAAAAAGGAGGTATGTGGGAACTTTCTGACAATTTTTCTGAAAACCTAAAGCTGCTCTAAAAAATAAAGTCTATTAAATTTCTAAATGCAATATACAGAAGTACTGCATACATAGACTATGATCCAAATTATATGTTTAAACATTGAAAAAGATACACTAAAATGTTAATTATGGTTGCCTCTGAGTGGTGGATTATGGATTGTTTTGATTTTCTTCTTTATACTTTATGAATTTTCTTACTCTTATGCAGTGAGAATTTGATTTCTTTAGTCATTAAAAAACAATAAAAGTAGTTCATTTTGTTTTGTTTCATTAGGATACACAGTTTTGCCAGTACAACTATACTTGGGGGTTAGTGGAGAAGAATGTTGCAAATGGTTACTGTCCCAGAAAAACCAGGGACACATGTTTTCTGTTATTACGTGGGACACCAAGACCCGTCCCGTAAGGAGCCGACGCTAAACTGGGGACAAATGTTGGAAAACGTTATGTGTATCTCTAGCTATTCAAGGCGGTGGAAGGTTTATAGGTAGCGGCGTAGCTTGAACCAGAGGATCTGAACATGCCCTCTGCAGTCACTTAGACTCTGCTCTGGAGGGTCAGCCCCCGACATCAGTGACGAGGACATGCTTTGACTCCCGGAGACTCTGTGGATGTTGCAGTGTCTCCGGGGTTAGAGAGTGGAGGCTGCGCCTTCCCTCTTGCCTGCCCATTGGCGGTTTCACCGATTCTCTCTTCCGCGTAGAGCAGTCCTCAAGGATTTGCTTATTGTCCTATTTTGAAAGAGCTCTGTGGTTTTTTGTTAACTGTTTTGAGTGAGGTCGGAAGGTTTTTTGGTTTTTTGCTTCGGGGTTTATTATGTCCTTTGATTTTCCCAAGTCGGTCCCATCTCTTCAGAAGCCGACCAATGGGCAGAGTGGATGCTGCTCTGTGCTTGTTGGACGATCACCTTTCGTGGGAGGGGAGCCCTCGTCTCCAGAGTAGTCGGAGTTCAGAATGACTGGGTAGCAAGTAGGGCTTCACGGCAATCAAGATTCATCAATTTTAGGTACAGACTGTGTCCGGTGGGGTGGGTGGCGGCACACTTGGGGACGAATGCACGCACAGTCCCAAAGGCCCAATCACCCAGCTCACCGGTACGGGAAACAGCTGCTCAGAAGGCTCTGGGCATCTGCGTTATAAGATCGGCTGCCTCCCTGACGGAGTCCTGGCTCCGCCGAAACCCTAGCTCTGAGACCTTGGGTAAATTACATTTTCTTTGCAGCCTCAAGTAGAATGAGTTGGGGTTAGCCCAGTGGTTTCAAACTGTTTTTTGGTCATACGACCTTATGTTTAAATGAAATTTAATTACACAGTAAAACCAACCTAGAAAAGAGATGAAAGAGGAGTGTTTCAGGCAGGAGTGGGATTCCTGGTGCCCTGCAGCCCCTAAGGGGCACATGTAGAACAAAATTTGAGCATGTTCTTGTCATGCGAAGTCTAAGTCCCCTTTAAGCTGGAACATTCCATGTCCCCTGTCAGTCTTCTGACTTCTGCGTCAAGCCAACCACACTCAATTATAACAGTTAATCTCACTTTGAACTTCCTAGATGTTAAGAGGCACAACTAGAACCGGAGATAAAATGGAAATCTAGCATCAAAGCAGATTGGTTTGGCCCCAATCAACCACTCACGTGGTGTTCTAGTCCTGGACAAGGGACCCAGCGCTCTCTGTCTGTGAAGAGGGAACGACAGTGCAGCTGCTAACCCGGCAGAAGGGGGCAGGGGTGCAGTGGGGCAGGGGGGTAGGGGTGCAGCAGGGGAGGGGGCAGCGGGGCAGGGGGGCAGCAGGGCAGGGCTACAGGAGGGCAGGGGGGCAGCAGGGCAGGGGTGCAGGGACACCCATCAAATGACGGCGTGAGGAAGCACTGTTGGTGAATTCAGCCCAGCAGCATCCATCGGGCATCTGTTTTGAGTCCAAGAGCATGCTGGGCGCAACAGAAGAAAGTCAAGAACTATGGAAATAGTATGTATGGTCTTGGATCTGACGGGGCCACCGCGGCGCCTGGGCGGGTGTGAGGTGCTGTCTTCACGGCTCTGCGTGCACCGTGCCGGCACCTTGATCACAAGAGTTTAAATGAACTGTACAGAACATGGGAGAGAATATTCGTAAAGCTGCTTCCTCGGAAGGAGTCTGTCTGAAATAAGGATTGCCTTTGGCACAAAAGCCAAAAATAAAATATTTACCTTTCTGAAAGGTAATGTCCTTGACGACATCCTTGTGAGGTCCCGTCCCTGCAGGAGAAGCAGCGCTGACCCCTTTCCTGAGCAATGACAGACTAGGACATCTGCGCACTCCAAGAGGTGGCAGATGTGTGTATCCCTATTCTTCACCCCAAGTGCACTAAAAGTGGCATACAGTGTATAAAGGGACAAAGTCTGCAAGACAAGACGGCTACGAGAGGGAAGCCCGGAAAGGGTGACGGCACTGGGTCCTGCATTAATCTGGACCGCAGACCCGCAGCTGAGGAAGCCAGGAGCCTGGACGCACCAGCAGGGCTGCGGAGAAGCCCAAGAAAGCAGCTCTCCGGCCAAAGCACTCGGGACGGGGAGCCCAGAAAGACAGAACTTGAGGCGGGAACTGCCCCACGCCAGAGAGGACCCACGGCCCCACCCCAGCAGCAGAGGATGGGGGACACCCTGGGAAATCCTCGGCTTGGGGCCCGGCACCTCCTGCAGGTGACAGAATCAATGAGCCTAGATTGAGACTGAGCGGCACCGAGGAACACAAGTGGCGGAGACCAGGGCGGAGCCAGGGTTCTGCTGCAGGCCCTGCCGACGTCCGGGGACAGCCGGAGAACCTTGGGAGCATCCGGGGAGACGGGACGACGTAGAGGAGTGGCCGACCCTTCCGGAAACCGAACACCACCGTGCAGCCAGTATGACACAAACAACTGGAGTGGCCCTCTACACCATCACGGAAATTAAATTCATAATTTAAAAACTCCCCCCAAAGACTCCCTCTCCGGGCTCAGATGGTTTCACTGGAGATTCTACCAAATGTTTATAGAAGCATTAACACCAGTCTCACATGATATTTCAGAGAACAGAAGAGGGAATACTTCCTAATTCATTTGTGAAGATGGTGTTACCCTGGCGCAAAAATCAGAGAAACAGTGCATTAAGGACTGCAGACCAACATCCTTCATAGATAGAGATGAAACATTCTTACTTGTTATTTTAGTTTATTTAAATTCCAGTTAGTTACCACACAGTGTGATATTGTTGCAGGTGTACAAGACAGCGATTCCGCACTTCCGTTCGATGCCTGATGCTCGTCACGGCAGGTGCCCTCCTTTGTCCCCAGTACCTGTTTCCACCCACGTCCCCTCTGGGGGCCCTCAGTGCACTTTCTCTACTTAAGGGTCTGTTTCCTGGTTGTCTCTCTCTTTTCTTTCCTTTGCTTGTTTCTTAAATTCCACATAGAAGTGAAACCATATGGTGTTGTCTTCCTCTGACTCACTTACTTCATTTAACATTATACCTTCTAGTTCCATCCAGGTCATTGTAAATGGCAAGATTTCATTCTTTTTTCTAGTCAAATAATATTCCCTTGTGTATGTATACCACGTGTTCTTTAGCCGTTTGTCTGCCAATGGACACTTGGGTGGTCTCCATAGTTTGGCTCTTGTGGACGTTGCTGCTATAAACATAGGGATGTATGTTTCCTTTTCAGTTAGGGTTTTTGTGTTTTTGGGTAAATACACAGTGTGATTACTGGATCATAGGGTAGTTCCATTTGAATTTTTGAAGGAACGTCCACACTGTTTTCCAGAGTGGGTGCACCAGTTTGCATTCCCACCAACCATCGCAAAGGGTTCCTTTTTCTCTGCATCCTCACCAACACTGGCTGTTTTCTGTGTTAATTTTAGCCATTCTGACTGGTGTGAGATGATATCTTAGTGTAGTTCTGATTTGCATGTCCCTGGTGTGAGTGTGTCTGTTGGCCATTTGGAAGCATGTCTACTCATGTCTTCCGCCTAGTTTTAAATTGGTTTACTTTGGAGGTGTTGAATTTCATAACTTCTTTATATATTTTGGGTAGTAACGTTTTCTCTGTAAGGTCGTTTACAAACAGCTTTTCCCATTCCATAAGCTGCCTTGTACTTTTGTTAACTTTGCTGTGCAGAAGCTTTTTATCCTGATGAAGTCCCAGTAGTTCGTTGTTTGCTTTCACTTCCCTTGCCCTTGGAGCCATGTCCAGGAAGAAGTTGCCGGGGCCGAGGTCAAAGAGGTTGCGGCCTGTGTTCTCCTCTAGGATTTGGATGGATTCCGGCCTCACATTGAGGTCTTTCATACATTTTGAGTCTATTTTTGTGTGTGGTGTAGGGAAATGGTCCAGTGTCATTCTTCTGCATGTGGCTGTCCAGTTTTCCCAACACCATTTGTTGAAGAGACTGTTGTCCTTCTGTTGAATGTTCTTTCCTGCTTTGTCGGAGGTGAGTTGACCATAGAGTTGCGGGTCCATATCTGGGCTCTCTACTCTGTTCCACTGGTCCATGTGTCTGTTTTTGTGCCAGGACCGTGCTGTCTTGGTGATCACAGCTTTGTAATAGAGCTTGAAGTCAGGAATCGTGATACCGCCAACCTTCCTTTTCCTCTTTTCAGGATTATTTTGGCTATTTGGGGTCTTTTTGGGTTCCATTCAAATTTTAGGATTGTTTGTTCCAGCTCCATGAAAAATGCTGTTGGTATTTCGGTAGGAATTGCATTGAATTCCATAGATTGCGCTGGGTATTACAGAGATTAATAATATCTGTTCTTCCAACATGAGCATAGAATGTCTTTCCATCTCTTTGTGTCATTTTTAATTTCTTTCATCTATGTTTTATACTATTTAGATTAGAGGTCTTTTACCTCTTTAGTTAGCTTTATTCCTGGGTATCTTACTATATTTGGTGAAGTTGTAGACAAGAGTAGACAAGACTATAAAATTTATGAGGAAAGGGAAAAGAAATAGAATAGCTAAAATAACTTTTCAAAGAATAAAGTAGAGGAAACATCCCATTCAGTTTCTGGCCCCAGCCATCACGAGTGTACAATACTTGCTGAGGGTCGGCCCGTAGGTCAGGGGATCAGAACAGAGGACCCAGAAGGAAACCCGGGAGAATGGGCCCGATGGATGTTTGACAAAGGCACCAAAGCAGTTCAGTGGGAAGAAGATGGCCTTTCCCACGAACTGTGTGGAGCGAGTAGCCGCGCCTCAGCTGAAACCGGACCCCCACTGCCCAGCCTGAAACAGTGAGTAACCTCTGTGTCACCTCATGCAAAGTTAACTCAGAATGGATCCCAACTTAAATGCAAACATGAAACTATAAAAATGTCGGGAAGAATACAGAAGAAACTTGGGGATCTAGAGCTAAGCAGAGTCTTTATATTTGACACCGAAAGCACAAATGATTTCCGAATTGAACTTTATCAAAATTCTTCAACTTTTGCTCAGAGAAAAGTCTTGCTAAGAAGATGGGAAGATAGGCTGCAGGGAGGAGAAAATGTTCCCAAATCAGAGATCCAGCAGAAGCCCAGTGTCCGGAACACAGACAGGAAGCCCCAAATGCCACCAGACAAACGGGCAGAAGAGGGTCTGCGGACGGCAGCCGGGTGCACGAGACGTTCCTCCTGTCAGTCGTGAGGGAAACAGGAATTAGGATCACAGGGAGGGGTTACCTCTCAGAAGAGCTCTGATGAAAACAGCGACAACCCGAGGCTGGGAACACTCGGGGTCACCGGCCCCTCCTTCCGTTGCTGGTGGGGCGTCACATGGTGCGGCCTCGCTGGGGGCAGGTGCGTTAGAACCTGACCCTGCGGCCCCCTGCCGCCCAGCACTTGTGCTCCCGGCCCTCTTCCCTCGCACAAGCCCACACACAAATCCTTAACTTTATTCGTAATAAATCCTTAGCTTTATTCATTGAGCCGATACCGGAATCCGTGCAGGCATCTTGCACGGCAGCAAAGGGCTAAGCAAACACAGGCTTTCCACGAAACTCTGCTCACGGTGCAGGGATGGAGCACGATCCCCGCGACGACCCGGAGAAGTCTCGGGAGATTCGTGCTGGCTGAGTCGCCGTGGTCCCCGGCGGTCCCAGGCTGCGTGATTCTGTTTCCACAACATTCTTGACGCAATGCGGGAAATTGCAGAAGGGAAGGGCAGAGGAGTCGCCATTGGGGCTGAGGAGGACCTGGGGACATGGGGGCCACGTGGAGGACCCCTCGTGGCCGCCGCGCCGTGTCCTGGTGGGAGGACGCCCAGTGGGGCCCACGCTGGAGCCTCCCTTCCATGTTACTGCTGACAACTGTGGGTGGGTCGCCAGTTACCTCAAAGATACAAAGTTTCATTAAGATGATAAATTGCCAGATCTCTGCTTATGTAAACTTCTCTCCCCGAATTTTGAAAGCGATTAGACTTAAGGGAATTCCACATCCACGTCCTCTCCAGCGTTGTGTGTATTCCTTTACTTTGAAGACCCTACTGGCTTTAGAAGTCACCCCTGGAAACATGAACTCTGACGCCGTTTTTCAAAGGATAATTAATAACAGTAATAAACTTGGAGCTTCTGCTGCCGCAGAATTCCCGAGAACACAGGACCCCTGTTCCCATCCCCACAGAGGCCGCGAGAAGATGCAGCTCGTGCCCTCTGGGGGGTCATGTTCCGGTGAATGGTGCGGGTTGAAGGTCCCAAACACCCTCAGGGAATGTGCTGGCAGGCACCCCCAGCGGAGGGGCCACAGCCACGGTGTCCCCAGGGGCACAAGGGGCGCTCCCAGGAAAGGGCGGCCGGCTGGCTGCAAAGGGGGGAGAGGGTGTCGGCAGGGACGGAGCTGTTTTCTTCTCAAATGAAGAAATCTCTGTGAAGACGGGGGCAGCAGCACCCAGGTCAGCTCTCAGTGAGCGAGGGGGTGACGGCGCCTCTGTTCGTGGACACCCCCGCAGGACGTCCGGGGCAGCACCCAGAGAGTCCTGGGGGCAAGAGCTACATGGGTGGGGGTGGGTCTGCCTTGGGTCTAACACGGAGACCAGCGCACGGCAGGCGAGTGACTGGGTCGAATGTCATTTCAGCTCCCCAAGAGTGCCGTGAGAGCACAAGGGTGGACAGCCTCGGGATCACAGCTCTCCCTGCGCCCATGAGGCTGGCTCCTTCCCTCTTTCCCAGGAGAAGCTGGCATTCCCCCGAGTGGAGCCTCTATAAGCTGGTCAGGGGAGATGTTTGTCCCGGACGGATGCTGGTCTAGAGAGATACTGGTCCTGGAGGGATGCTGGTCCCGAAGGGATGCTGGTCCCGGAGGGATACTGGTCCTGGTGGGATGCTGGTCCAGAGGGATGCTGGTCCCGGAGGGATACTGGTCTAGAGAGATACTGGTCCCGGAGGGATGCTGGTCTAGAGGGATGCTGGTCCCGGAGGGATACTGGTCCCGGAGGGATGCTGGTCCCAGAGGGATGCTGGTCTAGAGGGATACTGGTCCTGGAGGGATGCTGGTCCCAGAGGAATGCTGGTCTAGAGAGATACTGGTCCTGGAGGGATGTCGGTCCCAGAGGGATGCTGGTCCCGGAGGGATACTGGTCCTGGATGAATGCTGGTCTAGAGGGATGCTGGTCCCAGAGGGATACTGGTCCCGGAGGGATGCTGGTCCCAGAGGGATGCTGGTCTAGAGGGATGCTGGTCTAGAGAGATACTGGTCCTGGAGGGATACTGGTCCTGGATGAATGCTGGTCTAGAGGGATGCTGGTCCCAGAGGGATACTGGTCCCGGAGGGATGCTGGTCTAGTGGAATGCTGGTCTAGAGG
>JAQQSY010005144.1:0-11852 GCA_028646535.1 Procyon lotor | reverse complement strand
AGGGCTTTAGAGATCTTTGCCAGGAAGCATGCTCAAAGACCAAATGTCTTCCTTGTATTTCCCTGGGTGGCTCAGTTGGTTAAGCGTCCAACTCTTGATTTCATCTCAGGTCATGGTCTCAGCGTTGTGAGATGGAGCCCCAAGTTGGGCTCCGTGCTCAGTATGGAGCCTGCTTGGGATTCTCTCTCCCTCTCTCTCTGTTCTCTCCCCCGCCAACTCCCTCTCCCAACTCAGGCTCTCAAAAAAAAGTCTCCAAGGTGACATAGCAATCCACGCTGCTTATGTGAATAATAATGTGGCAAAACCCATGAGGGAAAATGGATAGAACAACAAGGAGAAATAGATGAATCCGTTATTAGAGTTGAATACTTCAACGCTCCTCTATGAGTAATTAGACCCAGCAGGAAGAAAGTCTGAAAAGTCACAGTTTAATGGAACAGTGCCATCACTGGATTTAATTGAAAACTGTGGAATACTTTTCAAAGAGAATACATTTTCTTCTCAAGTTCACATGGAAAATTCACAAAGACCTCACTAGTGTGATCTGGACATCTGAATGACCAAATATATTCTGCATACATTTTTGGTCTTATTCCATAGTCCTGGCCTCACAACCTACCCTAAACCTTGGCGTTTTCTAAGGGTTGGAAGTGATAAAATGACTGGTGCTTTGTTACTGCAGGGACTTTGGGAAAGCACCTAAGGAGGTGGTCTCGTTGACAATGGAGCCAACTGTGGGATTAGAAAGTCGTAAACTTTCAGTCCCACCCCTGACCTTCAGGGAGGGCAGGGGCCAGGGGCTGGAATTGAACCAGTGGCCAAAGGCCAGTGATTTAACCAACCATGCCTATGTAATGCTGTCTCCATAGAAACCTAACAGGATGTGGCTGGAGAGCTTCCAGGTCGGAGGGCACAGGGAGGTGCTGGGATAGTGGTGCATCCCGGCCACACGGAAGGTCTGAGCCCTTTCCCTATACGACACCCTGGCCATTCCTGAACTGTATCTTTTTCTACTGAGAGGCAATCTAATAGGTACGTTTCACTGAGTTCTGTGAGCCATGGTAGCAAATTAATATTCATCAAACTAGAGCCAAGGAGGAGGCTGTGGGAACCTCTGATTTATCATCAGTCAGAGGAATAGGTAACAACCTGGACTTGTGACTGCCATCCTGAGTTAAAGGGGTTGATCAAAACTCTAATCTGTAGGTCAGAAGCACGGGTAACAGCCTCGGGGTGCGGGTGTGGGTGCAGTCTTGTAGGACTGAGACCTCAACCTCTGGAATCTGACACTATCTCTAGAAGTCAAAGCTAATATAAGGAGACAGGAAAAAGAAATTAAAGGCATACAGAATGGGAAGTAAAAAACAAAACTGTCTTTGTCACATGAAATGACTACCTAAGGAGCAAATATCAAAGAATCCACAACAACAAGGAAAGTCCTTTGAGTTAGTAAGAGAGTAGAATAAGGCTGAAGGGATAAATGGTTAATATACAAAAGCAAAAATTATGCCTTCCTGTGGATCCAAACAGAGTCAACTGATCTTTGACAAAAGACAAAGGCAATTCAATACAGAAAACAGTCTTTTCCACAAAAGTGCCAGGAAAAGTAGAATCCACATAAGAAAAAAATCTAGATACAGAGTTTACACCTTTCACAAAAATTAACTCAAAATGGACTCACAGACCTTATAAAAAATTCCCAGAAGGAACACAGGAGAAAATCTAGATGATCTGGGGTTTGGTAATAATTTCTTAGACAGAACACCAAAATCAAGATCCATGAAAGAAAAAAAAATAGTGAGTTTGGCTTCATTAAAATGAAAACCCGACCTGTGAAAGTTAAGAGATGGAAAATAGAAGCCACAGACTGGCAGAAAGTCTTCACAAAACACTTCTCTGATAAAGAGCTAGTATCCAAAATGTCCAAAGAACTCTTAAGAACAATAAGCAACACAATGAAAAATGGGTGAAAGATCTGAACACACCCCTCACCAAGGAAGATATTATAGATGGTAATTAAGCATATAAAAAGATGCTCAACATCATGTCATTAGAAACTGTGAGTAACAGGGGTGCCCAGGTGGCTCAGTCGTTAAGCGTCTGCCTTCGGCTCAGGTCATAATCCTAGGGGCCTGGGATCGAGCCCCGCATCAGGCTCCCTGCTCGGCAGGAAGCCTGCTTCTCCTGCTACCATTCCCTCTGCTTGTGTTCCCTCTCTCGCTGTGTTTCTCTCTGTCAAATAAATAAAATCTTTAAAAAAAAAAAAAAAGAAACTGTGAGTAACAGAATGAGATATAGCCAGACATTCATTACAATGGCTAAAATTCAAGACATTGAGAAAAACAAAAAACCCCACAAATAATAGTGAAGATGTGGGGCGACGTGGCCAATGGGAATGGAGAATGTACGTCTATCTTGGAAGATGTGAAGTTTCTTAAAAAAACTAAACCTATTTTTTTTAACCATACTATCCAGCAATCACCATCCTTCCTATTACCCCAAAGGAGTTGAAAACTCAGAACAACAACTTCATAAAGAAACCTGCAAATGAATGTTTTTATAAGAGCGTTATTCAGGGGCGCCTGAGTGGCTCAGTGGGTTAAAGCCTCTGCCTTCAACTCAGGTCATGATCTCAGGGTCCTGGGATCGAGCCCCACATCGGGCTCTCTGCTCAGCAGGGAGCGTGCTTCCCCCCCCTCTCTGCCTGCCTCTGTGTCTACTTGTGATCTCTGTCAAATAAATAAAATTAAAAAAAAAAAAAAAAAAGAAAGAAAAGTAAGAGCATTATTCAGGATTGCCAAGACTTGCAGGTAACTAAAATATCCTCCAAGTTGAATGGAAAAATAACCACTGAAACCTCCATATAACGAAATATTATTCAGCAATAACAGGAAATGAGGTACCAAGCCAGAAAGACACGGAATAACCTCAAAATCATGTTGCTGAGGGAAAGCAGAGACCGTGGCAAGGCTATAGTTCTGGAAACCACAAAACTCTGAGACAGTAAACGAGCTACACTTGGTAGGGATTTGGGGGTGGGAAGGAGGAACGGATAGATGGATGACAGGGAACGTCTAGGGAAGTGAACGTATACTAGGTGATACAGAACTGACAGACACAGGTCATTGCATGCTGCCCGAGCCCAGAGACTGTGTAACCCAAAGTCCGGCTATTGTAAACCAAGGTCTTTGCTGCATCAATATTGGCTCATCGAATGTAACAACTGCGCCACAGTGATGCAAAATATAAAAAAAATAGGGCAAACTATATGAAGGCAAGGGGGTTATGTGGGAACTCTCCGTACATTTTAAAAAATATTTATTAATTTAAGAGAGAGAGGAAGGGCAAATACCTGAGCACACAAGTGGGGGTAGGGCAGATGGAGAAGCAGGCTCCCCACTGAGCAGGGAGTCCCACCCAGGGCTTGATCCCAGGACCCCGGGATCATGACCTGAGCTGAAGGCAGATGCTTAACCGACTGAGCCACTGAGGCATCTCCTCTCTGTACTTTCTGATTAAGTTTTCTGTAAACCCAAAACTGCAGTAAAGAAGTCCATCTGGAAAAAAAAAGCAAGACAGAGACGATAACATTCATCCCTGATGACTAATGACTGAAAGAGGCCATCGTTCTTTCAACTGACCTGAATTTATTTCAATAGCCTATGTGGCACCCTATAAGGCCTAAACCAGTGGGAGAGAAGAAATTTCCATGGAATGCCTTCCTGAGTCCAGCACTCTGTGTTCTGAGAAGTGAAATGAGTGCCTTCATCACTCTCGGTAGCGTCTGGAACTCTAGTGTGGCTGAGGCCTGTCCGGGCAAGGACTCACACTGAGACCTCAGCATACGTGGAGACAAACGTTACCTTGGCTGAGATGCTGGAGAGGTCTGTGAGGCAGGAGAGTCCCAGAATTCTTTTACCACAAAAGAGCATCTCGTAGACAATCACCCAAGAGTCTATAAATGTAGTCGAAGCCATTGCCGGTCAGCGCTAAGACGAAGGACTGACGGCACCCAGTTCGGGGTCCAGGGCCACTTCTGGCATCAGGAGCCCATGGACAATGAAAGGCTGTCACGGGCAACTCCAGGGGGCATGAGAAGAGGTCACTGGAGCCTCTGTCATGAAACAGCGTCAGAAGGCATTCACAAGTGTGCCTACTGTGGGGCGACTGGACCTGAGTCCAGAGTCTCCCCGTTCTGTCGTGGGGGTTCCTGGTCAGGCTGGACCGTTTTACAAGTAACAGCGGCAATGGGCTCAAGTAAAATTTTAAGCAAGGAGTATGTTGCTGCCACAACAGCAAAAGAATCTAGACAGTGTGTGGCTGCTGAGAGGGACAGCAGTTACTTCTTCACCATGTCAAGGCGGGAACGGGCTCCAGATTACCAAATGATTTTTAAGATTTTTTTTTTAAAGATTTTATTTCTTTGAGAGACAGAGTGAGCACAAGCTGGGGGAGGAGCAAAGGCAGAGGGAGAGGGAGAAGCAGGCTCCCCGCTGAGCAGAGAGCCTGAGGCGGGGCTTGATCCCAGGACCCCGAGATCATGACCTGAGCCGAAGGCAGACGCTTAACCAACTGAGCCATCCAGGTGCCCCAATTTTTAAAAATTTAAACAAGGTGCTAGGGCCTCACATCATATATATGGCAATGGCCTATTTCCTTTTTTATGAGCTCTTTAAAATTTTTTTTTTCTTTTAAATTTACTCATTTGAGAGAGAGACAGAGAGAGCATGAGCAGGGGGAGAGGGAAGAAGCAGGCTTCCCGGCTGAGCTGGGAACCCGATGCAGGGCTGGAGCCCGACGTGGGGCTCGATCCCAGGATCGGGAGATCATGACCTAAGCCGAAGGCAGATGATAATCTTAAGAGAGTTGCTGATAATTGAGTTATCAGTTATAACTGAGTTGCTGAGCCACCCAGGCGCCCCTTTATAAGCTCTTTTTATCAAAATTTTTATGTCCCAAATATCCTCGGTGGAGGCTGTCGTTGGTGTGATGTCATACCTGTGGGGCTGGAGCAAAGGTGGGTGCAGTTCAGATCCGACCTGCAGAGGTGAGTGCACTGGCTGTGGCTGGATGCCCCCTGCAGGTAACCAGGTAGAGGTGCATCATGTCACTTGAGAGGTAAAGACCAACTGCACCTGACATGCGGCTGAAATGGGCACTGAACAAACCCAACTTGGTCAAGTCTGTGATGGCAGGATATGTATCTACTGCTGAATGGACGGAGTCAGGAATCTCCATTATGGTGGGGACTGGAAATAGGGATTTATCTGGCGCAGACACAGCCTGAAGGTTGCAGGAATCCACTCTGAGGTGTTATTCATTCTTTCCAGATTTAAAGAATAGGCCAAATAAAGCTGTTAAAAGGAGAACCAGAGGGAATAGCCACTTATTCATTAAAAAGGGGATTTTCAATCATGGTTTTGATTCCCTGAAGGCCCTGTTTAATTTACAATGGGTGAGTTTTTTGTGGTTATTTTTTAGATTTTATTTGACAGAGAGAGAGAGAGATCACAAGTAGGTAGAGAGGCAGGCAGAGGGAGAGGGGGAGGCAGGCTGCCCACTGAGCGGGGAGCCCGATGCAGGGCTCGATCCTAGGACCCTGAGATCATGACCTGCACAGAAGGCAGATGCTTAACCATCTGAGCCACACAGGCGCCCTGTATATTGGGTCAGATTAAGTAATTTAACTGGGGGGTGGTGCAGGAAGGTCGGTGATGTCCCATTTTGTAGTATAATTTAGAAGTGCCAAAAATAAAATTTAAAAATTTGTTATTTTCCTTTTTTTAAAAATCATTTATTTGTGAGACAGAAATAGCGAGAGCATGAGAGGGGAGGAGAGGGAGAAATTTATGACACAGTGGGTTCAGCCTTTCTCTGTTCAGTATAGGAAGAGAATGGGTGCCTGGGTGGCTCAGTCAGTTAAGCGTCTATCTTAGGCTCAGGTCATGATCTCAGGTTCATGGATTCGAGCCCCCATTGGGCTCTTTGCTCAGTGGGGAGTTTGCTTCTCCCCGCTCTGTGCGCTCTCTCTCAAATAAATAAAATCTTTAGTATTCTTTTTTTTTTTTTAAAGATTTTATTTATTTATTTGACAGAGAGAGAGAGAGAGAGATCACAAGTAGGCAGAGAGGCAGGCAGAGACAGAGGGGGAAGCAGGCTCCCTGCCGAGCAGAGAGCCCTAGGGGGGGGCTCGATCCCAGGACCCTGAGATCATAACGGGAGCTGAAGGCAGAGGCTTTAACCCACTGAGCCACCCAGGCGCCCCCCTGCTTCTATTCTTGCTAGTACCTGCACCCCTACTTTAGGCAGGCCTCTTTTTTTTTTTTTTAAAGTAGCCACCCATGAGGCACCTGGGTGGCTCACTCGTTAAGTGTCTGCCTTCGGCTCAGGTCATGATCCCAGCGTCCTGGGATTGAGCCCCGCATCAGGCTCCCCGCTTGGCAGGGAGCCTGCTTCTCCCGCTACCATTCCCTCTGCTTCTGTTCCCTCTCTTGCTGTGTTTCTCTTATTTAAAGATTTAAATAAAACCTTTAAAAAAAAAAAAAAGTAGCCACCCATATAGGGCCTGAACTCAGGACCCTGAGATCCAGATCTGAGCTGAGATCAAGAGTCAGAGGCTTGGGGTGCCTGGGTAGCTCAGTTGGTTAAGCGACTGCCTTCGGCTCAGGTCATGATCCCAGGGTTCTGGTATGGAGCCCCACATTGGGCTCCCTGCTCCTCCGGGAGCCTGTTTCTCCCTCTCCCTCTCTGCCACGCCCCCTGCTTGTGCTGTCAAATAAATAAATAAAATCTTAAAAAAAAAAAAAAAAAAGCCAGAGGCTTAGCGGACTCAGCCACCCAGGTGCCCCTTACACATGCCTTAACGTATGCCCTCCATGTAAAGATCAGGGAGTTAATGATTTCTTTGGAGTCTTCCAGCACGACAGATAACATCTAAGGAGTGACCTGGAGGGGTCATCGTACGCCTCTTCCAAGACCAGTGGCTCCAAGGCATAAGGGAGGTAAGCGGGACCCCAGAGCACTCGTGCTCACTGGACCGGTTCCCAGATGCCTGAGAGGACAAGTGCACCAAACCAGCACTCTCAGCGACAACTCCAGACCCGAGGGGCCCCTGGGTGGCTCAGCTGGTTAAGCATCTGCCCTCAGCTCAGGTCATGATCCCACGGTCCTGGGATGAAACCCTGCATCTGTTTCTCAATCAATCAATCAATCAATAAAAAAATACTTTAAAAAGTACTTTTTAAAACCTCCAGACCCCAGACGAGACTCACTCTCCTTTTCCTTTGAGTCTCCCAGACGCTCCATTTGAACCCGCTGTATCTCTGTATCTTCAATAAACTCTGCTCTCACTTCCTGCTGGCTTACATTTGATTTCTAACCTGTGTATAACCAAGGAGCCTCTGGGCTGGTCTTGCAGGACGCCCTGCGGGTCTTCAGAGCCAGCCTCTCTGCATCAGTTTCAACACTTTTTTCTTGGTTTCCTCTCCAGTTTTGTTTTTGTCGGTCACTGGATATACTTCCGGGGCGCCGGCTGTGGTCTCTACCCGGGTACCTGCTCACTGTTTCCTCCCGGGCCTCAGAGCAGCGCGGGCAGGGTTGGAGCCTCCCACATGACCCCTGCTTGCTTTATCGGGTTTGAGGACCCTGGACTTAGGTCAAGTTTGAACTAACGCTTTTGCTGTGCCACAGGGGGACCCTGAGTGTGTCCCCTAAACTCAAGGCTCTGGATCTTTGCTGCAGGAGGAGAAGTGGGGTGGTACAGAGGGACTGCAGGGTCCCTGGGGTTAGGGGTGTGGACTCAGTCCACCAGCTACTGGCTGCCCTTCCTCCTCTTCTCTCTTTTTAAAGATTTTATTTATTTATTTGATACACACAGAGAGATCACAAGTAGGCAGAGAGGCAGGCAGAGAGAGAAGGGGAAGCAGGCTCCCCACTGAGCAGAAAGCCCGATGCAGGGCTGGATCCCAGGACCCTGAGATTGTGACCTGAGCCAAAGGCAGAGGCTTAACCCGCTGAGTCACCCAGGCGCCCCTTTCCCCCCTTCTCTTTCTCTAACTCAATGACCGCTATTTCAGGAGTGACCGCCCAGTGGGCCCTGCCTCTTGCACAGGATAGAGTCCCCTCTGCCACCCCACCCTCGGGTATGTGGGGCCAGCCCAGCCCCTGTCACAGCGTCACCCTGACCCAAACATATCGGGCCGGGGCCACTTTAAGGAGGGCCTTGATCTTACACTCCTGCTCCCACAGGCCTGGGGATCCTGTGAACTGCCGAGTCTGGGAGGCTGAACACAGAACTGAGGCTTGGGAGGGTCAGCTATGCGACACGGGGCAGCACGGGTCACAGCACACGCTCCCCAGCCCCGAGCACCTGCGGAACGTGCCGCCGTCACGCGTCACAGTAAGAGAACTGGACCGCAGCACAGCGGTCCTGCCTGGACGTGGCTCGACGTGCCGGTAATTAGTCACCTGCGGAGATGTGGTTCCCATGTCCAGACTGAGGTCAGGGTGGCACAGGGACACACTGCACAGATCAAGATGGTAGGAAAGGTTTACAAATCACATAACAAAAGTCTCTGGGGTGAGGAGGGCTGGCCCCTCAAGCAGCTCTGATCAGGCTGCGGCAAGTGGTGAAAAGAGCCTGGGCTGGGGTTCATTGTGGCTGGGGGGTGGGGCTGGGCAAGAATTCTTGCCCAGGGGCAGGGGCCTGTGTGATCTGAATCTCTTGCCATCTCCGGGAGAGATACCACTCAGACTTTCTCAGCAGCCTGACCAAGTGGGAGACCTAAGAGAAAGGGGGAGGGAGGAGGTTTAAACTGCGAGCAAACGTCCAAAATATGGAATCTGACTGCTCATACAAGGAGAAAATCGTGGCTAGGAAAAGGGCGTATTTGTAAGAGGTTGTTTTCATATAAAGAAACACTAACAGTATGCTCAAGAAATGATCAACACTCACTTGGGGGGGGGGGCTGAAGCAAGAGATCCGGAGTGGACCAAGATGTTCTGGTATTGAGTCTCTTTAGACTATATTTTACATATTTTTGCTAACCTTTGCATATAGTATTATTTAAGGTAAACAGTAATATACATAAGCCATATTTTTTCTTTTTAATACCCCTTATTTTGAATGATCTTATTTTGCTTTTTAAAATTTAATGAAAATTTTTTTCCACATAAGAAATTATTCTAAGATTTCATCCTTTTTTTTTTTTAAGATTTTATTTATTTATTTGATAAATAAATAAAGAGAGGAGAGATCAGAAGTAGGCAGAGAGGCAGGCGGGGGGTGGGGGGGGTGGGGGTGGGGGTGGGGGTGGGCGGGGAAGCAGGCCAGGACCCTGAGATCATGACCTGAGCTGAAGGCAGAGGCTTTAACCCACTGAGCCACCCAGGAGCCCTTAAGATTTCATCCTTTAAACATGAACACTTATGGGGCGCCTGGGGGGCTCAGTCGGTTGAGTGTCCGTCCAGCTCTTGATTTCAGCTCAGGTCATGATCTCCAGGTTGTGGGACTGAGCCCTGTGTTGGGCTCCATGCTCAGCAGGGAGTCTGAATTTCTCTCTCTCTCCCTCTGCCCCTCCCCCTGTTCAGGTGCGTGCTCTCTCTTTGTAAAATAAATGTTAAAAAAACCATGAACACTTACAGAAGTTTAAGTCACAAGAAACAAAAAATTTCAGCTCTTTGCATAATAAAAGGCACCATAGTCTCTCCTTTCAACTTTCACTGGGGGGTTAAGTAGTATATTACAATTCACTAGGGATTTGGCCTTCATCCATTAATGGATTGCAATTACCAAAGATTTATGCAAGTTTTGAGTAGTTGTCCTCATATCAATTAAAAGAGGAATTAATTTGCCTTAAACTTTAACAGTATTACAGCATTCAATTTCCAAAGCTCTCACCACACAAAAGAAACCTGACCTAAAATGTAAGATCTACCTGAGAACCTCAAATACCACCAGCTCACATCTTGAGAATCTTTTGCATAAAGGGAACAAATATTGTTTGGTTCTAGGATTTTTGGCATTACTTACATTGTATCTTTACATCGACCTATATTTCCCAAGTCCAGGAACTAAAAATTTCATGCTCTCACAAAGAAAACAGTATCACAAACGGCTGAGGGAAGCTACCTAAAGTTAAGGGCTGCAATACGCAATAGACAAACATATACAAGGAGAGAAACGCAAATATTTGAATCGGGTGAGATAAGCAGCCTGCTTCCACAGTTCAGAAGGAAAACTCATTCCCAGTTTGTGGTCCAGACTGCACCTGTTTGGATACAACCCCTAGAGTCAGGGTGGAGGTTTGGGAGTGGGGGGGCACTTGAGAGCAGCCATAGGAATGAAGTCTGGGAGTTCCGGACACACCTCTCTTAGGGCATACTGGAAACACTCCTCTCTCAGGGTTCAATGAACACAAATTAGGAAACCACTGGCCAGGTTCGCTGTAAGGATCTGACTCAAAAGAACTCCCCAGTTCACAAACTCTTTGTCCAGAAGACCTACCTCCTGACCTTTACAGACTTTCTCAATGTGCAAAATTACTCTAGGTGCAACGACGCTGTACACGCAAAGCTCAGGCTTATGTCTAGAAACAGGCGCAAGGAAACCACAATTTCCACCCCGGCAAGAACAGCACTACCTTGTCCTCTAATCCCATCCCCCGTGTACACAGGCATCCCAGCTTTTCTTGGCTCTGTAGCTTCTCTCAGCAACTTCTGTTGTGTCCTCCGGGAAGAACCAGCAGGGCCTTTAAGTACTTCCCTTCTTAGGCTCAAGGGGGAGGCCTTACCTTAGAAACACTGACCTCAGGCTCCTGCTTCCTACTAAGTTGCTCTGAACCACCAATACTTTACAAGTGGTAAGCCCAGGGTTTGGACAAAATCACTCAAATCCAGTGTTTATGTGTAAGGGAGGAAAAAAAAAAATTGTAAGGACTCTTCTAGTAAAACAAAAAGAATACACAAACATCTACTTCTTTCAAAAAATATAAATATATTGGTTAATTACTATTTCCACAAGAAATTGTTTGGAAAACAATCATAACTGAACACACTTCTAGGTATTGCAAATCTAAGTCCCGATACTGCATTTCAAACCACCCAAAAGGACAAATCCACTCTGGTACTTACTACTCCGGCTCATGAGAAGGAAAAAAAAAAGGAAACAAAATTTTTAACAAATTTAACAATGGAATTCCACCCTCCTGAAATTCACCCCTTTTTTGCCTCTGTAAAATTTTATACTTTGGAGCTCTACTGATTAAATACATTTTAAATTAACTGAAAAACGCAGTTTTGAAGTTGTTGAATAAAGTCACAAAGTCAGGTAGGGGCAATACTGACAGGAGATAACACTCAGGGAAGTCTCCAAAGAGGAACCGCCACCCCAAGGACTTCCCACAGGATGTCGATGCCCAGGGAAGATCCTGGGAGGGGAGGCAAAGGGATTTCATGCGACATATTCCTAAGGTGGTTATTCTTGGCTCTCCTCTTATGTAAAACATTCACGGGCCAAAGATAAATCTTTAAAAAGAGCCATTCCTGGCTCTGTGGATAAATGATAAAATACTGCGAAATATGAAATTTATCACGGAGAACAAATAGTTAATAATGATGCTATGAACTGGAGAGGAAAGATGGCGTTTCAGAATGCAGGGAAAGATCTGGAAATTTAGGCATTTATTGCCAGTCCTATGAAGAACTAGGCAGGGGGCACAGGGTCGTGGCTTTGAGACCCTACTCCCCAAACGTTCGGAAAAGTGCGTGGAAACCGGGTCCCCCCAGAGAGAGAGGGATGGGGACCCCACAGACCACAGCACCTCCCGCGCACGAACCCGGGAGACCGAGGCATG
>JAQQSY010005143.1:0-11852 GCA_028646535.1 Procyon lotor | reverse complement strand
TTCTTTCTTTCTTTCTTTCTTTCAGATTTTATTTATTTGACAGAGAGTGAGAGTACAAGCAGGGGGAGTGGCAGGCAGAGGGAGAAGCAGGCTCCCCACTGAGCACGGAGCCCGATATGGGGCCCAATCCCAGGGTCCTGGGATCGTGACCTGAGCTAGAGGCAGATGCTTAACTACTGAGCCACCCAGGCGCCCCCATTGTGTATGTTTCAAGGGCTTGCTTCTCATTCTTTTGATTAGCATTTATTTTTATTTTTTACTTTTAATTTTTTTAAAAGATTTTATTTACTGATTTGAGAGAACATGAGTTGAGGGCTGGGCGAGGGGTGGGAGGAGGAGAGGAGGAGGGACAAGCAGACTCCCTGCTGAGCAGGAAGCCTGACACCTTATGGGGCTCGATTCCAGGACTCTGAGATCATGACCTGAGCTGAAGGCAGACACTTAACTGACCTAGCCACCTAGGTGCCCCATCGATCTATATTTATTGAGCCCCAGAGGAACTGGAATTATTGGGTAGATTGTATAGGGAAGTTTTATTAGCTCAATATTAGAAATTTTCTTTTGCTGTAAAGGTAACACAGTTATTTCAGAAAATATGGAGAAGTTTAACTAGAGACATATATTACCCATAATCTCACTACAAAGAGAAAAGCTTTGTCATTTTGGTGTATTTCCTTCCCATCTCTCTCTCTCTCTCTCTGTGTGTCTTAATGATATCAGGGTCACAGTATTGGAATAGTGATCGTGTTATATATAATACTTTGTAAGCTGCTTTTCACTTGACATTATATCCTGAGTGTGTTGTCATCTTCTCAAACATTCTTTGAAAACATGATTTTTGATGGCTGCATTGTATGAATGTGTCTATTGGGGGGGACTTATGTTACTTCCAATATTATGCTGATCTAAACAATCCATCTGTGAACATTCTTGAACATTTATATTTGTGTGCACCTTTTATTATTTATATAAGGAAATTTCCACCAGTCAAAGCTCTCCAGGGGTGCCTGGGTGGTGCAGTTGGTCGGACATCTGACTTGGTTTCATTTCAGATCGTGATCTCGGGGTTGTGAGATCAAGCCCTGTGTCAGGCTCTGTGCTCAGCAGGGAGTCTGCTTAAATTTCTCTCTTCCTCTCTCTCTCTGTCCTCCCCCATCGACCCGTGCTCTCCCACATGCTCTCTCTCTCTCTCTCTCAAATAAATACATAAATCTTAAAAAACAAACAACAAAACTCTCCAAATGGGTATGGGCTGCTGTGTAATGTAGGGAGCTTCCCATTGGAAAACCACCAGGTGGAGGCATGTCACTGGAGAAAAAGATAAACATAATTGTAGGCTCCCCTCCCCACCACTGAGATTCAGAGATGCTGTCATCTCAGATTCCCCTTTTCCCCTTCCTGGCAGATGATGCCTGTCTGGAGGCTATGCAAAGGGCAAGGCCTGATTTCATTAACCTCAGAGTCCTGGGACCTCTAAATCCAATTGGCTACCCAGAACATCATAACATGCACAGGAAGAGGGATAATCGTGGGCTTGAGCAGAAAGCCTGGCTTAAATTAGCAATTTACCATCATGCAGGCTGCAGCGGCCCTATTACCAGCTGGGGGATATGGGGTGGGATGGGGTGTCTGGGTTGGGTTCTATTGATTTATAGCTCCCGGTGCAGCTGCAGAAATCAACAGCTTTGTCTCTGGCCAGGGTGGGTGTGTACGGGAAGAGTCTTGTCTTCTGGAGCTTTCTGAGTCTTGGTAAATTGAAAGAACTCAAACTTCAAAGTCCTGGGAAGTCAAAAAGCCCCATCCCAAGAACACAATACAGGGAGAGGCGGAAATGGCTTCACTCTTGTCCCCTGCCGAGGTGACCTTTTCACCAAGGCCTAGAGCTCTGAATCATGGATGATGATTCTCTTGACTAAACACTTACTTTGTGCCAGGAGGTCTGCTTAGAGAGATCGAGGTATTGTCCCATTTCATCCTCACAGACCCATGGGAGGTGAGTTCGTGGCCCCCATTTGTAGGTGAGGACACTTGAGGCACAGAGGAGTTCTATTACATGCTGCAGGTCCTGGCCGATCTCAGAGCACACCCTCTTAGCCATTGCCCTGTCTTCTGCCATCTGTATGTCAAGTTCAGCCCCTCTGATTGAAAAATGAGGGAACTGAGGCTTGGAGAGGTTCAGTGTCTCTTGAGTTAGAGGCAGGACTGGAACTTGCCTTTCCTAACCCCTTGTCCTCTCTCTGCATCTCTTCCCATGCTTGGGAAGTCAGTCTTCACACGTTAGTCTTAGGATTACCTGGGTTAAGGGAGAGTCAAAGGGCAGCTAGAAATAGCCGTACCCAGGAGCATGGGGAGTGCGTTCCTGTACAGGGCAGCCCAGCCGGGGGGCCAATGACGTCTCACAGGCCCAGAGAAGTCCCAGGTTCCTGGGGCAGAGCCAGCAGCTGGCAAGGCAGCCACATCCTTCAGATGCACAGAGATCAGCGTTCAAACCCAGCTCTGCTTCTCACTGGCCTCCGCCCTTGGGCTCACCTCGCTGAGCCTGTTTTCTCCTCTGTAAAATGGGGATGACAGAAAGTCACTTACATCACAGGGCTGTGGAAGATACATTCAGCAGCCCCTCCTGATACCAGGCGTGGTTCCGGGGGCTGGGCCTTTCACAGTGTTCAGGACACAGTGCCTGCCCTTGTAAAGCCGGCATTCTAGGGGGGGAAAGACAGTAAAGGAGTAGAAGGAAGGCCAAGGCTATAGGAGACCATGAGGGAGAGCGGTGGGGCTGCGGGTGTATGTGGTGAGGTTGGGGAGGAGGAGACAACCAAGAAGAGGCCTGCCTCTGAGAGGAAGTGATTTAGGCAGAAGGAACGGTGAAGGTGAAGGCCAAGGGAGAGGATGTATGGCCCTAGTTCAGGGCCCGGCCCGGAACACGAAGTTGTTGGTGATAATGACGGCTTCTTGATGGTTTCCCAGCACTCGGGAACCTGGGGCAGGATGAAGCCAACGGGGAGAAACGGCTTCTCCAGCCAGCCCAGATGCCCCTGCAGGACAGATGGAGATAATTTGTTTCCCTTGGTTACAAAAACTCATGCTCCTGAAGTGCTAGGAAGCACCCCCCATCTAGTGCTTTCCTTTCGTTCCCGGAGAGGCCGGGCAGGGATGCGGAGCCCAGCTTTGTCCCGCGGGAGGGGCCGGTAGCCCTAAGACACGCCCGTCACCTGCGCAGGCCCTGTCATGCCAGCGGAGCGCGGCATATTGACTCCACAGGACTTCCCACCAGAAATAGCCCTGCCGACCTTTCTTGAGTGCAGGCAGGGTGGCCAACTCTGTGCCAAGAGAGTCTCTCCTTTAATTCTCCCGACGCTCTGAGGCTGGTAGCACGTTTCTCTCCATTTGACAGATGAGGACACTGAGACTCAGAGAAGCGAATTCACTTGCCCAGGGCCGCAGTTGGTAAATGGCAGTCGGCCCGCGAACCGAGGTCCCCCTGACTCCCAGAGCCTGTGTGTGCAAGGAGATTGTGAAGCAATGGCCGAGAGGGTGGAATTCATGACCCCTTCTGATTCCAACTGTGAAAAATGACATTTTTAGAGCACCTGGGATCGGGAGAGGCCATGTAGCAGGGTAGACTGGGTTGTAAGGTTATTAAAATAATAAATTGTTAATAAATAAAAGTGAAACTTTTGTGTGTCAGGCAGAGGGATATGTGATAAGTAAGGCTCAGCATGGCCAAAGGCCTAGAGGGGAGACACTGGGGGTTTTGGCACATCTGACTTTGGATCCTGCTTCTGTCCACTCTGTGCTCCGAGACAAGTGCGTCTAGCCTGTGGGTCAGTTTCCTCCTGGGAATAAAGCGGGCATACACAGGTACCCACTTCCCACAGTGGGTGTGAGTCAGAGGAGAGAATGGACGTGACGTGTTCTGACGGGGCTGGCCTTGCCCTTTGTCCTCAAGGAGTGTCCCTTGGGGGCTGGGGACAGGTGAGGCAAACCGTGTCGTCCTCGTATTCCCCACACTGTTCTCCCTAAGAACGACAGACTTGTGTGCTGTATTTTTCCATGGAACTGTGGGATATTGGCAATGGTAAGGACTCCAAATGATCAAGAATCCATCAAATCCGACAAGAGCAAAAATGAGCATGGGCTTTGGTAATATTACAAGGCTTTATACAGGGGACCTTGCTTGGAAACTCTCAATCTCTACAATACTTCCCTGGGGGCTGGTGAGGACAGTGTGTGGGTCCCTGGCATCCGCCTTAGCCTAGATCATGGCCTTTCGGGTCTGTATCAGAGTCCTACCAGAAAAAAAGAACGAGGAGAATATATTTCAAGGAACCGGCTTATGCAGTTGTGGGGGCTGGCGAGGCTGGCGAGGCTGGCCGGCAAGAGCTCATGCTGCAGTCAACAGGCAGAATTTCTTCTCCCCCTGGAAAGCCTCCAATTTGCCCTTAAGGTTGAGCCTCATTACTAAGGATGACTTCCTTAAAGCCAACTGATGGCAGTTAATTAACCACATCCACAAAATACCTTCACAGCAGCACTGAGATTGCTGTTTGAGGAAATAACTAGATATTGGAGCTCAGCCAGGTTGATACAGAAAACTAATCATCACAGAATCAGACAGACCTGGGCTTGAGTCCTGGTACTGGAGTTTATAGGCTGTGTGACCTTGGGCAAGTTTCTCTGCCTCTCTGAGCCTCAGGGCCCTCCTCTGCCAAACTCGGTGATGGGGATTACCACAGTCATTTGTTGTGAGGAGGAAATGCAACAATGTAAATCAGGTGCATTTGTCTGTGCCTTGCGTAGAACGAAGGGAGCCACGCACAGGTACGGGCATGTCCGCGAATCACTGTTTTTCTAGTTGTTAATTGCTCGTTCCAGTGTTTGCCTTCCCTTTTCTACTGGTTGCTCCTGGAGGTTGGAACCTGTGTCCCACTCATCTTCTATACTATTTCCTACCTCCATCCCTGACCCGAAGGAGACTCCACTCTTTAAATATCTGGTTGACACTTTGTTAATGAAGCTCTCTCTGTGGAGTACTTGGGATCTATAATAAAAATCCCCCCAACCACAAGACAGGAAGGAAGATGTGCGGGAACCTCGGGCCTCTCTTCTCTCTAGAGTAACCCTTTGCTTCTCGGTTTTGCAAATCCCTCCTCCGGGAAGCCTTCCCTGATGCCCCCAGGCCAACAGATCCCCCCCTCCACCCGTATTGCCAATGTGTCTCTGATGCACACATACTATTTCAAGTGCTCGATTGCTCAGCTCTCGCTCTCTTCCGAGGAGCAGGTGTGTGTGTGCGTGGGCGGGGTGGGGAATAGGCTTCGCTCACAGCTGGAGCCCCAGCCCTGGGGTCTGACACTCAGGCAGCAGGTCAGTAGGTGTTTGTAGGAGGGACATGTCCTATTTCCGGAGTCCCGTGGGCTGACATGCTACACTTGAGGAACTCTGCTTTCATGGGGCCCAGTTCCCTGGCCCACCCACCCTTCAGCCAGAGGCAGAGCCAGGCTGATGGAGAAGAGCTTCTCCTCCCTGGCTTCCACGTGCGTGTTGTGGTCCTTGAGCTGAGCGGCCCAGGCGTCTGCCCTGTTCATCGCTGAGCGTGACTTGGCCCCCCGGACCCCCACTCATGTTCAACTCAGGGCCCTTTACTTCCATGTTCCAGGCTTTAATCTTCTCCCATGACATGCCTTGTTATAATTAACCACTTTCCTTCCCCAGGCTGTGCCAAAACTGAGGCAGCTAATTAATTTCTGGCGACTTGCCGCTCCTGTTAAATGGTGGGTGGGGACAGAGCTTGTAGCCCTCGCTGTGTGGCGGGCTCGTTTCGCCAGTGGGAAGAGCAGCCGCCCTCTGTGTACAAATAGAGGGCACCCCAACTGGACCCCAGCTGGCTGGCGGGCAGATGCTTTGTTTAAGCTCTTTATTCTCCACTGTGGGCACAGCGTCTGTGACCGCTGCTGTCGCTGTGCCTCGGCTTCCTCCTTTGTAAAACAAAGGGATTGAACTTGATATACAGGGAGAAGAAGATGGGGTAGAGGTTAGGTTGTGGGTCCTGGAGTCCGAGGGACCCAAGGCCCGGCCCCGCCACTCCTAGCGGTGGTACTTATGGTGAGTGACTTCCGCCCTTCGAGCCTCGACATTCCTCACCTGTAGAATGGGGCTAAAGCTCACGGCCCGTGCAGATTCAGTGGGACACACTCGTGGCACTCACGCAGCAGCACGGCTAGCACAGAGTAAGTGCTCCGTAAATGCTCTCACCTGCCACCTTTTCTTCCAGTGCTCCCGTTCTATATTCCTGATGGAAAAAAAAGTCCTTTTGTTGGGGAGTGGAGGGATCTGAACAGACCTGGATTGCTTCTGTGTTTGAGGCCACGGCTGGCAAGATGCTTCGCCCCTCTGTCTTCGTGTCTTAGGGCTGCCATCACAAATGACCATAAACTGGGTGGCTTACAACGGCAGAAATGTACCCTTCACAGTTCAGGAGGCCCGAAGTGTGAAATTAACCATGGCAGGCTCCCTGCAATGGCTCTCGGGAAGGCTCCTTCCTCGCCTCGCTTCTGGTGGGTGCTGGCAGGGCCTGGCATACCCTCGGGTTTGCCGATGCTTCTCTGCACTTGTCGCCCGTTTTCCCATGACTGTGTTCCCTCTGTGTGTCTCTGTGTTTCTTTCTTCTTACAGAGACATCAGTCATCGTGGAATTGGGGCCACCCTGTCTAGTATGACCTCATCTTAATTATGTCTGCAGAGACCCTGCTTCCAGACAAGGTCACATTGGAGGTTTCAGGTTGACATGAATTCTGGGGGCATCCAGTCAACCCTGGACACTCCCCAAGTCTCACTACACTCCTTTCTCTGTATAAGGATGATGATAATAGTAGCGATTTCATAGGGTCGTTGGAGTAATTCAATGAGCTCATCTACGTTGAGTGTCACGGTAGAGTTCGGGAGAAGACGTCAGGCTCATGTAAGCACCGAGTTAGCGTGGGCGCCGTGATGAAGATGGTAAGGGTGGTGATGGGGACGGTCCCATCGTGGACCTGCCCCGCATTGGTTAATCACTGGATGCAGGGACCTAGAATGTAGGCACTGCTGAGAGCCCAGGCCCTCGTCAGGAGTTCTGAAGCCTTGGACAGGAGTTCCCTCCTTTCCCTGTGGCCCCATCTGCCTTGAGCCCTCATCTAAGAGTTAGCTTCTAGAAGGACAGCTTGGTAGAGAAGAAAGAACTTAGCCTCTCAGGAGTCAGGGAACTGACAGCCTGTTTTGCCTCGTGCAGCTGTCCTTCCCTCTCTGGGCCTCAGTTTCCTAGTCTGTAAAGTGGGTGAGGAGGTTGGAATTCAGTGTTCCAGATCAGGGCTCTGGGTCCCACCCCGGTGGTGGCAGGGTACCAAGGGCCAGCACAGGAGGTAAGAGGGAGCCCGGGACTCCCAGGACAGCTCAAGGCACATCATCCCCCCTTTACCTCCCCTGGACAATAGGAACCACTATGATGCGAGCAGCGTGCCAGGGACATCGTAGGCAGGAACAAATGAGGGTTCTTGCCACACCTGCATGTGGTAGGATCATTATACCCAGTTCACAGAGGAGTAGACTGAAGTTCGGGAGAAGTTAGAACTTGCTCAAGTTCGTACAGTTAGAGACAGGGCTGGGACTTCAGTTGAGGTATACGTGGTGTCGGAGGCCGTGTCTCTGGGTCGCACCTTTCCTGTACTAGTTTCCTAGGGCTGCCCTCACACACTAGCCTGACCCTGAAATAACAGAGACCTATCCTGTCGCAGTTCGAGAGGCCGGGAACCCACTGAGACCCGCGGGGCCGCGCTCCCTCTGCAGACACGTGGGAAGAGGCCTCCCTTGCCTCCTCCAGCTTCTGGCGGCTCCTCGCCTGTCGTGCCATGTGGCCGAGCCCCTCCAGTCTGTACCTCTGTTGTTGCCTGGCCGCCTCCTTGTCTCCCCTTCTGCCCATATGTCTTTTACAAGGACACCGGTCCCCGGCGTTAGAGCCCACCCAGACACTCCAGGAGGGTCTCATCCCAAGATGCTTAACGTAAACACGTCTGCAAAGACCCTTTTTCCAAGTAAAATCAGTACAGTCACAGGCAGTAGGGGTTGGACGTGAGCTTGCCCTTCTCGGGGCCACCATCCAACCGACCACAGTTGTTAAAGGCTTGGTGGTGACGGTATCTGCCGAATCCCTAGTCCACAGTGTGGTCGTGCAGGGGACGGGGAATTTCTGGAGCACTTTAGAAGGAGAAGGAGATGAACACAGTTGTGAGCTGAGGCGGCCAGCTCGGGGACACGTGTGACACGGGGGTGCAATTTAAGCTGGTGTTGGCACCGGCAGTGGGCGGTGAGCTTGGAAACACTGAAGACCGTGTCTGGATACTGGCACACCTGTCCACGGAGGCCGGCCCTGCTGGCTAGGGCATCTGGCCGCATGAATGGATTCGAAGTTCTAGATCCCACAGAAGATGGATTTGGCCTCACTTACTTGCCTGGAGGGATGGGAGAAGGCCAGGCCTGAGTGCCATCTGTGTGCCCACTGCGTAGTTCACCTGCATCGTCTTTGGCCCTCCATTAACCCAAGAGGATGGTGCCCTCTGTCCTCAGATGATCACACTCAGGAATGTGCCAAAACAACCCAAGATGAGGGCGCCGAGGAATGGCCACATGGTGCTGAGCAGGCCGCTAACCAGGCAGCCCTAACGGCCAACGTGGCCTGAGAACTTCCTTGTGTTCTCTCTGGCCTCGCCACAGCTGGATGAGACGTGGACTTTAACACCTGCCATTTCCCAACACGTGGAAGGCAGAAGGGTTAGTTTTAGACGCTGTGATTCTGTGAGCAGAACAAGGGAGAATCATGCCAGGTGAGAAAGACATAGCCCTCATAGTTCTAGAAAAAAGAGAACTTGCTTACTCTGTGTGTGGTCCCAACAACACGGTGGGTTGTGCCTGCAGGGAGTGAGTTCCCCGTCTCTGGACATACTCAAGCAGAAACTGCATAGCCATTTGTCTGGAGGGCCCTAGAGGGAATGCCCTCACTGTGAAGCTGCTTTCTAGTTCTGGAATTCCAGGAATTTTTCCCCAGGAGATCCACAGATATCTGTGTGCACGAGGGTGTTTATCACAGTGTTATTTATAATAGCAAAGACGCGGAAACAACCTATGTATCTTTCAGTAGGAGATTTGGTAAGTAATTTCATGTAGGAGCTTCAGTGTCCACAAGTGAGACTAGATCCGGCCTGCAGTCTGTTGTGCGGTCTGTGAACTATGAATAGGTTTTGTACTTTGAAAGGGTTGTGACGGAGAAAACGAGACGGTGCCACAGAGATCCTCCATGACCTGAAAGTCTAAAATATTTACCCTCTGGCCCTTTACAGAAAAAGTCTGTTGACCTCTGGATTAGAATCACAGGCAGGCACCAAAAATTTTACTAATTTGTATCTATGGGCATAGAGAGATGGTCACAGCATATTTTTGCGAGAAAGAAACAGGTTATAGAACAATATTAAAGCAAGATCCCGTTTAGTTGAAACGGTATGAGTGTGTGCATTTTATCTGTAATAGGAGTCTGGAATTTTAACAGTGGTTTTAAGCTTTCTTTGTTAAATGATTCTGTGTTGTTTGAACATTTTATAGTGAGCAGCTATTATTTTTGAAATCTCAAAAAGGGTTTGGAACCAAGTGAATTCGAAGTATGCCAGCAATCCATGCTGTTTGAAACCAAATGAGTTTTGATCGAAGCCGAAGCCATTTTGTTTGCTGTGTCCCCGAGGTGCCACAAGGTCAGTCAGGCTGAGGGCTGGTGCTCTTGTTGCTGTTACTGGTTTTGTCTTCAGGTCTCTTGCCCCTACTTTGACCCTCATGGGCTGTGCTGTCTGAGTGGAAAACATACCCTCAGCTTCATTACAAACAGCTGAGCTACTTTGGATAAATGATTTGACATTTCCTTTGGCCACGGCAGAACTGAGTCGCTTCGGATTCAGGGCGAGCAGGGTCAGGCTCAGACGTCCTTCGGGGGACCTGTGTTGTTCTGGGTCGAGGAGGGAAGAGAGGAGGGGGGTGGGGAGGAAGAATTGTCCCAGTCTGTGGCTGGTTACTTTCCAGGATCAGGCCCCTGGACGACTCTGTCCCACTGGGTGTCCTCCAGTTAACTGTGTCCCCTCTGGAATACCACATGGAGGGGACATGGTTCCTGCCCGAAGGATGTCCCAGTCCAGTGTGGAAGATGCTTGTGACATTTAGCCATTTACCAAGGGTGTTGAGCTCATTATTATTTGTGCGAGGGACTGCTGTAGGTTCTAGGTGCCTAGTGGGGAGCAAGACACACTCCATGCCTTCGAGGAGCTTATATCTTAACTGTCAAAGAGAGTATGTGAGGGGTGCACAGAGTATTTGGGGTCCACAGGGGAGAAGCTGAAGCAGAAGTCAAGAGGAAGGCGCTGGGGTTCTGGGGAAAAGCATTCTGTTTGAATCTCTGCTCAGCCTTTTTCCGACTCTGCAACCTTGGGCAGGTACTTTACTGCTCCCTGTTAACTGGGGAATCATAAATTCTCTCTACCCGGTGCGGGTGCCTGGGAGGAGTAAATGAAGGAAAATGTTTTCCCTGTGCTGGGCACGTCTTGGGCGTAAGGAGCACATGAACTTGTGCCTGGGAAAGGCTGGTATGGAGTTGTCATCCATGAGTACCGGTTGCCACTCCCTTGTGACCAGAGGTATACGTTTTGTTCTGAATTGATATCTTTCCCTCATACCTCGTCACGGTGCCTGTGACATTTTCCCGATGTTCGTAGGCCTGTCACCTGGACTGTGAGTGGATTGCCTGCAAACCCCTGGACCAGGCTGGAGGCTGGAGGACGGTGTAAGAAACAAGAACACTGCGGAGCCCGCGCGCGTCCAGACGTTCTCTCCACTTGGCCTTGGCCTCCAGACCAGGCCCTGCCCCATGGCCGCAGTTTGCTGAGCTAGTGCAGGCGGTGGGGGGCCGTGGCTCCGGGACCTGATCTGAGTTGGCATCCCCGTCACTGGCACTCCCCAGCTGCCTGTCGCCGGGTGCGCCAGCTGCCCTAGCTCCGCTGTGGGGTGAGGACCTGGTAGCTCGGACTTGCGTGGGGATGAGACGAAGTCATGTGTTCACGGTTTCCAACATGGTGCCTGGCCCACGGAAGGAACGCTGCCCAGAGAGTATTGCTTAAAGAACACAAATAGGAGCACCCGGATGGCTCAGTGGGTTAAAGCCTCTGCCTTCGGCTCAGGTCATGATCTCAGGGTCCTGGGATCGAGCCCCGCATTGGGCTCTCTGCTCAGCGGGGAGCCTGCTCCCCCCGCCCCCTCTCTGCCTGCTTGTGATCTCTCTCTCTCTCTCTCTGTCAAGTAAATAAATAAAATCTTAAAACAACAACAACAATAATAATAACATAAACAACCTACACAAAGCCGTCAGACTGGTCCCAGGCAGGGCTTGCGCCAGGGAGGGAACGGTTTAGCCTTCCGAGCACCTGCCACTCCCCGCCGCTCTAACCAAGTGCCCTGGCTTTGCTAGGGGGAGAAAATTCCACAAGGGCCTTACCCGGCAGCAGAGAAGCGCAGCTCTCCCGAGGCCCAGGTGTGCGCCTGGGACTTGGCGTGCTTCAGACACAGAGCACAGCCCGTCTCCTCAGGGCGAGGTGGGGATGCTTGTTTGACAGACGAGGGGCTGGGCTTAGAGCTGTGACACGAACACCACTGGTCACTCAGTGCTGCTTCTGCAGGAAGCCTCCCTGAGGATGAGACACGTGGCCGGGAGCACGTTCCCTCACAGCTGCAGAATTCAAGAGGACCTCATGGAGGATTCTGACTTAGGGAGAAAGCAGAGGATTTCCCAA